>JAWQEG010007216.1:22500-35000 GCA_033782935.1 Petrolisthes cinctipes
ATCTCGGTGTGTACTAGGCTTAATTAACCCTTTCTTCTCCAACCCCTGTGAATATTTCGTGTTCACGTGTAGGTACAGTCGGCAAAAAAAGTATCAACACCACCCTTACATTGAAATTTAAAAATGTTGCAGGGTAAGGTTGGTACTGTTGATGTGTGTTGCACGGTAAGGTTGGTACTGTTGATGTTTGTGTTGCCAGATTTGAAATTGGCCTCATTACCAAACCTAATTTTTATTACCATTCATGAACATTTTAATATTCTTTAATTTGGGAAAAAATTATAAGTGAATTATTATTTGTAATTCATTATTATAAAATACTGAAAGTGTCTGAGTGGCTTATATGTAATCAGGAACACCAACACTACATATTACTGTCCATAAGGTTAGGTTAGGTTAGGTTAGGTTAGGTTAGGTTACTGAAAGTGTCTGAGTGGCTTATCTGTAATCAGGAACACCAACACTACATATTACTGTCCATAAGGTTAGGTTAGGTTAGGTTAGGTTAGGTTAGGTTACTGAAAGTGTCTGAGTGGCTTATCTGTAATCAGGAACACCAACACTACATATTACTGTCCATAAGGTTAGGTTAGGTTAGGTTAGGTTAGGTTACTGAAAGTGTCTGAGTGGCTTATATGTAATCAGGAACACCAACACTACATATTACTGTCCATAAGGTTAGGTTAGGTTAGGTTAGGTTAGGTTAGGTTAGGTTAGGTTACTGAAAGTGTCTGAGTGGCTTATCTGTAATCAGGAACACCAACACTACATATCACTGTCCATAAGGGTGGTGTGCAGACTTATTTTGCCGACTGTACCTGTGGATATATATGGATGAAGTTATATGGATAGAAGAAATGAAATGGAACGCTCACACGCGGGACAAACGACCACAAACAATGTAAACAAACCTACTCTGCCCTACACAGACACTTAAATTACATTTGCAAAAAAAGTTTTGTTACCATCCCTAAAACAGTGTGATGTAATGTTGGTACACCTGACTGGTGAGTGTGTTACCTCCACCACCCTCCAGCCTCCATAAGTCTGTGCCCCTGGCCACTGTGTCCCTCAGTGTGTTATATACCTCTGTGCCCCTCAGTGTGTAATGGGCAGGGGAGTAGGAATGATGTTCTTTCACCCAGTGCTATTTTTTCTGGATATTTCACGATTATTCTTGTTCTAAAATACTCAAACGCATTTCCTTATGTTTAATAATGATTAGTTAAATAGTAAGAGTTCTTCAACACTCAAAATGTAATTTAAAATCAGCTAAACTTTTGATATAAAGAAGTTGACACTGCCGGGGCAATGACAATTCCCGTCCAGCATGTCCCAGATGACACGAGTCACAGCTGCATGTCGGTGGAGTACCAACCCTACCGGGCTTACCCATGTTAAAATTAACGTAGGGGTGGTAACGAAACTTTTTTTGCCGACTGTACATATTTTTGCCAGAAAGAGAATATATATATATATATATATATATATATATATATATATATTTTTTTTATTAAATCTACATTACATATTAAAAAAAAATGGTTAAGAGAGAGAGAGAGAGTGTGAATAATGGTCCCGTAAAACGTTTGTATGTTTGTTTTTAATGTGTTTTAATTTGTTTGTTTTCCCGAACAGACGAACTCCTTACATCAACAACAACCTGGGCACCACCACTACTACAACCAACCACAACAACCACAACACAGCCTGCTCACTGCCAACACCGAGCGCCAGTGGTGGTAATAACAACAACAATAACAACATCTCGTCAACAACCCACAACCACAATAACACATCTACAACCTCCCACAATAACAACAATACTTCATCTACAACCTCCCACAACCATAATCACAACACTTCATCATCTACAACAACCTCCCACAATCACAACAATACTTCTACAACCTCTCACAACCACAATCACAACTCCACAACCTCCCAAAATCACAACCACAACTCAACAACAACCTCCCACAATCACAACACCTCTTCATCTACAACCTCCCACAATCACAACCACACCTCAACAACAACTCACAACCCTACACCTACAACCACCATAAGCCCAAATCATCATGCACGTTCTACAACCACAACCACCCCCACCTCTAACAACAACAACAACAACTCCAACTCCAACTCCTCCACTCACAACCCCCCCGACAACGAGCGTCGGAACAACCCACAACCACAACCACAACAGAGGTTATCAAAGGACGAGAGAAGAACACAAGGTAATTATTATATTTATTTAATTTTGTTGTTAAGTTAAGGAATAGGGGGACAGGCTTGAGGGGGGGGGGTTAGGGGGGTGCAGGCTTGGGAGGGGGGGGGGGTTTAGGGGGGTGTGGGAATAGGGGGACAGCCTTGGGAGGGGGGGGTTGTGGGAATAGGGGACAGGCTGGGGGGGGGGGTTTAGGGGGGTGCAGGAGTAGGGGGACAGGCTTGGGGGGGGTGCAGGAGTAGGGGACAGGTTTGGGGGTGTGGGAATGGGGGGACAGGCTTGGGAGGGGGGGGGGTTTAGGGGGGTGCAGGAGTAGGGGACAGGTTTGGGGGTGCAGGAATAGGGGGACAGGCTTGGGAGGGGGGGGTTTAGGGGGGTGCGAGAATAGGGGACAGGCTGGGGGGGGGGTTTAGGGGGGTGCAGGAGTAGAGGGACAGGCTTGGGGGGGGTGTGGGAGTAGGGGGACAGGCTTGGGGGGGGTTTAGGGGGGTGCGGGAATAGGGGACAGGCTGGGGGGGGTTAGGGGGGTGCAGGAGTAGGAGGACAGGCTTGGGGGGGTTTAGGGGGGTGCGGGAATAGGGGACAGGCTTTCTACCCGCCACATGTCAGCCTTTACTGAATTTTGTTAATTTACTGCATTTTGTATTTTTTTTGTATTATTTTGTATTTTAATTCTCATACTACTTTACTTTCCTTGTAATATTTCAATGAGGTACTTTAATTAACTTTTTACCTCGTATATTTACATAATTAACTTTTTACCGCATATATTTACATAATTAACTTTTTACTGCGTATAATTACATAATTAACTTTTTACCGCGTATATATACATAATTAACTTTTACTAAGGAAAATTACAAGGAAAACATTAATGAATAGTACAAATTAAGTATTCCATTGAAATATTACAAAAATAGTACAAATTAAGTACAGTAACACACTGAAATATTGTTACTAACTTTCTTTATTAATTAACTTTTTTACCGCATATATTTACATAATTAACTTTTACCACATATATTATTAATTAAATTTTACGGTGTTTATTATTATAGACGGCATAAATGACATAGTTACATAATTAATTTTTACCGAATATTTACATAATTAACTTTCACGGCATTTATAATTATAGACGGTGTAAATGGCAGCTTTCCATAATTATCTGTTTACCGCGTATATTTGCATATATTATTAATTAACTTTTACTGCGTTTATTTGTTAATTAGATTTTACGGCGTTTATTAATATAGATGGTGTAAATGGCAGCGTTCCATCGACATTTATTATTATTATTTTTATTATTTAAATTTTGCCACATATATTTACATAATTAACTTTTTACCGCTTTTATTAATACAGTAATTAACTTTTACGGCGTTAATTATGGCAGCGTTGCATCGGCGTTTATTATTATTATTATTAATTAAATTTTTACGGCGTTTATAATTATAGACGGTGTAAATTGCAGCTTACCATTGGCGTTTATTATTATCATTATTATTATTATTATTATTATTATTATTATTACATTTATGATTATTATTATTATTATTTATTATTATTATTATTTATTATTAATTAACTTTTACGGTGTTTATTAATTAACTTTTATTACGGCGTTTATAATTATAGATGGTGTAAATGGCAGCGTTCCATCGTCGTCTATGCGAGGAGGGTCAGGCCGGGTGAGACAAGGCTCCGTCAAGAACAACAACAACAACAGTGGTGGCGGTGGCTCCAAGGAACTCCGACGCACTCCCAGACGACGCAAACACAACACACTCACTTATAAAGGTATTAGTAGTAGTAGTAGTAGTAGTATTATTATTACAAAGTCACTTTATTATTATTATTGTTATTATTATGAAGTAACTTTATTATTATTATTATTATTATTACGCAGTCACTTTATTATTATTATTATTATTATTATTATTGTTATTGTTATTGTTATTATTATTATTAGGTGAGGGAAACACAACCCTATGACTTATATAGGTACTATTATTATTATTATTATTATTATTATTATTATTATTATTATGAAGTCACTTATAAAGGTATAGGCTTGTATTATTATTATTATTATTATTATTGTTATTATTATTATTATTATCATGAAGTCACTTATAAAGGTATAAGCTTGTATTATTATTATTATTATTATTATTATTATTATTATTATTATTATTATTATTATTAGGCGATGCTAACACAACTCAATCACTTATAAAGGTATTGTTATTATTAGTATTAGTATTATTATTATTAAGTCACTTATAAAGGTATAGGCTTGTATTATTATTATTATTATTATTATTGTTCTTGTTATTGTTTTTATTATTACGAAGTAACTTATTAAGGTATAGGGTTGTATTATTATTAATATTATTGTTATTATTATTATTATTGTTATTATTATTATTATTATTATTATTATTATTAATTTCCATTTTCCATTCTCACTCGTAACAAACAAACAAACAAAAAATTACACACACACACACACACACACATACACACACTCACACACACACACAAACAAATTAATCACCCGTCTCCTCCCTCCGTACCCCAGAATTGGCGAACCAGGGTTGGGCGTTGTGCGTGACCTGGTGGGGACTGGCGGTACAAGCGGCAATGTGGTTGTGTACGCTAACAACCGACGTGGCTGTAATGAGTACACGTCTCTCCCTACACCTCCTTGGCTTGGCTTGGGTACAATTACAACTGTACTGCTGTAAGGGTGGACAGTCTCTCAAACACCTTGCCAATAGGATATACTCGGCCTTCACCTCTAAAGAAAAGGAAGAGAAGAAATTGGCAGGTGAGAAATAGAGAGTTGTAAGAGATATTTATTTATTTATTTATTTAATTTGTCAGGTAAGAGATAAAAGAGATATTTCATTTGTCAGGTAAGAGATATAAGAGATATTTAATTTGTCAGGTAAGAGAAATATATTTAATTTTGTCAGGTAAGATATATAAGAGATATTTATTTAATTTGTCAGGTAAGAGATAAAAGAGATATAAGAGATATTTAATTTGTCAGGTAAGAGATATTTAATTTGTCAGGTTAGAGATAAGAGTGATATAAGAGATATTTATTTAATTTGTCAGGTAAGAGATATTTAATTTGTCAGGTTAGAGATAAGAGAGATATAAGAGATATTTATTTATTTTGTCAGGTAAGAGATAAAGAAAAGGAAGAGAAGAAATTGGCAGGTAAGAGATAGAGAGATATAAGAGATATTTATTTATTTAATTTGTCAGGTAAGAGATAAAGAGATATGAGATATTTAATTTGTCAGGAAAGATATTTTATTTATTTACAGTATCAAAATAAAATGAAGAGATATTTAATTTATCTGGTAAGAGAGAGAGAGATATAAGAGATATATAATTTTGTCAGGTAAGAGATATTTTATTTGTCATTTCAGAATAATTTAATTTGTCAGATGAGAGATATTTGTCAGGTAAGAGATATTTGTCAGGAAAGAGATATTTAATTTTGTCAGGTAAGAGATATAAGAGATATTTAATTTGTCAGGTAAGAGATATTTATTTATTTGTCATTTAAGAGATATTTATTTAATTTGACAGGCAAGAGATATTTTATTTGTCAGGTAAGAGATATTTAATTTATCAGATAACTATAACACTATTATAACACAACCTACTTAACTATAACACTTACATAACACAATAAGTTACTGTTATTATTCCCTTCAGGTCGAGATAGGAAGGTATAAATAACAATAAATTACTGTACTGTTATTCTTTTGTTATTATCTTCCCTTCAGGTCAATATAGGAAGGTATCAATAACAACAAATTACTGTACTGTTATTCTCTACACAACAATATATTACTGTACTGTTATTCTCTACACAACAATATATTACTGTAATGTTATTCTCTGCATAACAATAAATTACTGTACTGTTATTCTCTTCAGGTCGAGATAGGAAGGTAACAGACGTACTAGACTATAATATCTCACTTCATAACTAACTATAACACTACATAAACTAACTATAACACTTACATAACACACAATAAATGACTGTACTGTTATTATCTGTTATTCTCTTCCCTTCAGGTCGAGATAGGAAGGTAACAGGCGTACTAGACTATAACATCTCACTTCATAACTAACTATAACACAACCTAACCTAACCTAACCTAACAAACTATAACAATATCTACCTTCCTAACTAACTAAATAACACACTACATACATAACTACCTACCTACCTAACACACTACATACATAACTACCTACCTAACACACTACATACCTAACTACCTACCTAACACACTACATACCTAACTACCTACCTACCTACCTACCTACCTACCTACCTACCTACCTACCTACCTACCTACCTACCTACCTACCTACCTACCTACCTACCTACCTACCTACCTACCTACCTACCTACCTACCTACCTACCTACCTACCTACCTACCTACCTACCTACCTACCTACCTACCTACCTACCTACCTACCTACCTACCTACCTACCTACCTACCTACCTACCTACCTACCTACCTACCTATCTATCTATCTATCTATCTATCTATCTATCTATCTAACTATAACACAACCTAACTAACTACAACTCCTTCTCTTCAGGTCGAGATAAAAAGGTAACAGGTGTACTGGACTATAACATCTCACTACCTATCTAACTATAACACAACCTAACCTAACCTAACAAACCTTAACAATATCTACCTAACTAACTAAATAACACACTACATACCTAACTAACTAACTAACTAACTATCTATCTATCTATCTATCTATCTATCTATCTATCTATCTATCTATCTATCTATCTATCTATCTATCTATCTATCTATCTATCTATCTATCTATCTATCTACCTATTTAACTACCTACCTATCTACCTAACTATCTACCCATAACACTACATAACTAACTATAACACTTACATAACACACAATAAATTACTGTACTGTTATTATCTGTTATTCTCTTCACTTCAGGTCGAGATAAAAAGGTAACAGGCGTCCTAGACTACAACATCACACTACCTATGTACCTAACATACTATAACACTACCTAACCTAACCTAACTAACTATAACACAACCTAATTAACTTTGAACACTACCTACCTAACTAACTAAATAACACACTACATAACTAACTAACTACCTACATACCTAACACACTACATACCTAACTAACTACCTACCTACCTATCTATCTATCTATCTATCTATCTATCTATAACACAACCTAACTAACTACAACTCCTCCTCTTCAGGTCGAGATAAAAAGGTAACAGGCGTACTAGACTATAACATCACACTACCTATCACTGGAGACGAGGCGATGAAGAGACTGTTGGCGTGTAAAGGTAAAGATCCCTACAGCATCCTGGGCCTCACACACCAATGTACAGATGATGACATTAAGAAGTACTACAAGAGGCAGGCTTTCCTTGTACACCCTGACAAGAACAAACAGCCCGGGGCGGAGGAAGCCTTTAAAATACTCGCACACGCCTTTGAGATTATTGGAGAACCGGTAAGATTATTTTTGTTATTATTTTAAAATATTCGGTGTCATGTACAGTCGGCAAAAAAAGTTTTGTTACCACCCCTACGTTAATTTTACCATGGGTAAGCCCGGTAGGGTTGGTACTGCACACACTGGGCAGCTGTTGACTCGTGTCATCTGGGACTTGCTGGACGGGAATTGTCATTGCCGCGGCAGTGTCAACTTCTTTATATCAAAAGTTTAGCCGATTTTAAATTAAATTTTGAGTGTTGAAGAACTCTTACTATTTAACTATTCATTATTAAACATAAGGAAATGTGTTTGAATATTTTAGAACAAGAATAACCATGAAATATCCAGAAAATATAGCACTGGGTGAAAGAACATCATTCCCACTTGGCTGCCCATGACACACTGAGGCCTGAGGGGCACGGACTTATGGAGGCCGCAGGGTGGTGGAGGTAACACACTCACCAGTCAGGTGTACCTTCATTACATCACACTGTTTTAGGGATGGTAACGAAACTTTTTTTGCCGACTGTACACACCCCTCCAATAATTTTAGAATTTTTATCAGGGTAGGGTTGGTACGCCTGCTTAGTCAGCCCGAGTGTCCCTGTACAGTTGAGTGAGTCACAGTATCTGTCACTACAGTAACACACCAGCTGTCACAAGGGAAGGATGTATACAATCATGTTTATCATTATTCCCCTACTACTTTTTGCTGGTATATTAATTCCACTCCTATTCCTTGCCACACCAAATATCAGATCTGTAAAACACTGATTGTTAAGGCCTGTCCACACGAGCAGACAGCCCCGATGGACAAACAAGTGTTAACAAATCATGGTGTTGATAAGACAAGTGTCCTAATTATTATAGACAGTGATAAAAAGCGAGGGATATTTCACACAGAAAGTAATGCCCGTTGGGGTTGCCTGCTTGTGTGGACAGTCCTTTAGTGAACAAACCATAAAATGTATTATGGTGTTATGTTCATCATAGCCTATTTATGCTTTGATAAGTGTGTGAGTAGCAGTTGACCTGGGCCACGGTAACGGGCTTGATGAAGCCTATGTCCAGTGTCGAAAAAAAAAAAAAAAAAAAAAAAAAAAAAAATTGACTGAATAAGTTACTGACTGATGTAAATTATGACCTTTGAGGAGTACGTCAGATGAAATACAGTTTGTCACTAATGGAATGATCTAACATTTGGAAATGGTTATAAATCAATACAAATAAGTTCATTATCTTTATAACAGTAATTCATAATATGAATGTTGAGATTATCTTTACACTTGTATGCTATCAGTCTTTTTGTGCTTGACAATAACAGGTTAATAATTAACTCTAAAATATTTAAAACATAATATAACTTGATTAGTTAACTTATTACATAACATTTAAATGTATCATGTATAAGAAAACATCATAGAAGAGTTATAATTAGGTTCGTAACACTGTAAAATGTATAAAATACTCACAAACACTATAATATTATATAAGAATATTTTTTAAAGCCAATCAAAAGTATGTCATGGGCTTTATTTTTCGACATACATCCTTCCCTACCTGCTGCTGGAGCTACACTGTGTGTGTAGTGTATAAGTTGTATAACTTCAACTGTATAACACCATGAGTCCCGTCACTGTCAGGAACATAAACGTTGTCAACACACAGACAATTTTCACAGCACAAATAATGTTTTTGACATTCACACGTTACTTTGTCATTTTCAATTTTTCATTATAAGAAAATGGGACTAAAAAACTACAATAATTATGGCAAATTACACAAATTGTTGAATACTTCCTGACAAGAAATACCAAATATGGCATTACTTGGCAACACTGCTCTGCCCGCCAGTGGAAATAGGCTTACCAACCCTACATACCACTAGCAATAGGGGTGCTTCCAAAACTTTTTTTGCAGACTGTATTTATATTAATACAAATTATGCTCAATACCACTGTCAGTGTGACAAGGTACAGTCGGCAAAATAAGTCTTTTCACCACCCTTATGGACAGTGATAAATATGTAGTGTTGGTGTTCCTGATTACAGATAAGCCACTCAGACACTTTCAGTAACCTAACCTAACCTAACCTAACCTAAACTAACCTAACCTAACCTTATGGACAGTGATATGTAGTGTTGGTGTTCCTGATTACATATAAGCCACTCAGACACTTTCAGTATTTTATAATAATGAATTACAAATAGTAATTCACTTATAATTCTTTCCCTAATTATTAAAGAATATTAAAATGTTCATGAATGGTAATAAAAATTAGTTTTGGTAATGAGGCCAATTTCAAATCTGGCAACACACACATCAACAGTACCAACCTTACCATGCAACATTTTTTTAATTGCAATGTAAGGGCGGTGTGGAGACTTTTTTTGCCGACTACATGATTTGAGGCGAGGTCGCAGTGGCAGAGACACATAGTGTGACAACGGCTTAATAATAATAATAATGTACATTTTTCCACACACAGGAGCGACACAAATAATAATAATAAATTTTTTTATTTTTGTACACACACACAGGAGCGACAAAGAATAATAATATATTTTTTTATTTTTGACACAAAGAATAATAATAATATTTTTTTCTTTTTGTACACACACAGGAGCGACACAAATAATAATAATATATTTTTTTATTTTTGACACAAAGAATAATAATAATTTTTTTTTTTTTTTGTACACACAGACGCAACACAAAGAATAATAATAATTTTTTTTATTTTTGACACAAAGAATAATAATAATATTTTTTGTTTTTTCTACACACACAGGAGCGACACAAAGAATAATAATATATTTTTTTATTTTTGACACAAAGAATAATAATTTTTTTTTTTTTTTGTACACACAGGAGCGACACAAATAATAATAATATATTTTTTTATTTTTGACACAAAGAATAATAATAATTTTTTTTTATTTTTGTACACACAGACGCAAAGAATAATAATAATTTTTTACTTTTCTACACACACAGGAGTGCCACAAAGAATAATAATATATTTTTTTATTTTTGACACAAATAATAATAATAATTTTTTTATTTTTTTGTACACACAGATGCAAAGAATAATAATAATTTTTTTATTTTTGTACACACACAGAATAATAATAATTTTTTTTTATTTTTACACACACAGGAGCAACGCAAAGAATAATAATATATTTTTTTATTTTTGACACAAAGAATAATAATAATTTTTTTTTGTTTTTTCTACACACACAGGAGCGACGCAAATAATAATAATATTTTTTTTTTTTTTTTTTTTTTTTTTTTTTTTTTTTGTACACACAGGAGCGCCGCAAAGAGTACGACCTCAGACTAGCGGAGGAGGTGAAACTTGAGGGTGCCTGGGGAGAACTGGCATCACTGCTAACACGCCTACAGGAGAAATTAGACGAGGCTGCCAACACCATACGCTGTACCAACTGTAACAAACGACATAGACGTGTTAAACTAACCAGACCTATATATGCTGCCAGGGATTGTACTGAGTGTAAAGTACATCATGCTGCTAGAGAGGTAATGTTATGGTGGTGTTATTATTGTTTTTATTGTTATTATTGTTTTTATTGTTATTATTATTATTATTATTGTTATTATTATTATTATTATTATTATTAGTGTTATTATTATTATGTATTTATTTATTACTAGTAGTATTGTTATTATTATTATTATTATTAGTATTATTATTATTATTGTTTTTATTATTATTATTATTGTTATTATTATTATTATTATTATTATTGTTTTTATTATTAGTATTATTATTATTATTAGTAGTAGTAGTAGTAGTATTAGTGTTATTGTTATTATTTATATTATTATTATTGTTAGTAGTATTTGTAGTAGTAGTAGTAGTAGTATTGTTGTTATTATTATTATTAGTAGTAGTAGTAGTAGTAGTGTTATTATTATTATTGTTAGTAGTAGTTGTAGTAGTATTAGTGTTGTTATTATTATTATTAGTAGTAGTAGTAGTGTTATTATTATTATTGTACTGAGTGTAAAGTACATCATGCTGCTAGAGAGGTAATGTTATGGTGTTGTTATTATTAGTAGTAGTAGTAGTATGTAATAGTATTGTTATGTATTTATGTATTAGTATTAGTATTATTGTTTTTATTATTTTTATTATTGTTATTATTGTTATTATTAGTAGTAGTAGTAGTAGTAGTTTTATTATTATTATTATTATTGTACTGAGTATAGAGTACATTTATGATTTATTTATTATTTATTTATGAGAATTTTAAATGACTCGGTGATTATTGCTATTATTATTACTGTATTATTATTTATGATAATTTTAAATGGTGATTTTTATTATAATTAGTAGTAGTAGTATTATTAATAGTAGTAGTAGTTGTAGTATTATCATTTATTATTATTATTGTTATTATTATTATTATTATTATTATTATTATTACATCATGCTGCTAGAGAGGTAATGTTATGATTAGTATTATTATTAGTAGTAGTAGTATTAATATTATTATTGCTTATATATCTTTTATTTTTTATTTTTTTTCATACTTATATATTTTTTATTATATTTTTTATTTGTGTTATTATTTGTTTTCCATACTTATACATCTTTATTTTATTATTTTCCATACTTATATATCTTTATTTTATTTTCCCATACTTATATATCAATTATTTTATTATTTTTCCATATTTATTTATTAT
>JAWQEG010007216.1:40000-45000 GCA_033782935.1 Petrolisthes cinctipes
ATTTCCTTCTCTGTCCCTCCTTTCCTTCTCTCTGTCCCTCCTTTCCTTCTATTTCCTTCTCTCTGTCCCTCCTTTCCTTCTATTTCCTTCTCTCTGTCCCTCCTTTCCTTCTATTTCCTTCTCTCTGTCCTTCCTTTCCTTCTAGAACATTGTATAGTCGAGATGGCTTACATCTCAACAGTGTTGGTAAAGCGAGATTAGGAAGAGTAATAAGCGAATGTATAGATGAGATCCCAGCCTCTCAAGACGATGAGAGAAATGCCAACACTGAGGAAGGAGATAGACAGGAAGATAATGACAGGCAGGTAGAAACAGATAAGCAGACTGAAACAGAAACGGATACGGTGCCAGATCCAGAGAACAACTCCGAGCAGGATTTTCACTGAACACATCGCGTTCGGCTCCACTGATAAGACACGGGCGTAACAAATTAAACCTTATGTATACAAACGCAAGGAGCATTATTGGAAAAAGAGACGAACTGCTTGCATACGTAAATGCCGAAAATCCCGATATAATTAGTATAACAGAAACATGGTTAAATTTTAACGATAAACATTATTTGGCAGAAGTAGCTATCCCAGGTTATCAAGTTTTTGCTAACTGTAGGACACATAAAAAAGGGGGTGGAGTTCTTTTATTCATTAGAGATAACCTGGGTAAAATCGAAATAAATAAAGACAAACACGATGCATATGATTCTATATACGTCAAACTCAAAGTAAATGGAAAACATTTAATCATCGGTACAGTATATCGTCCCCCCAAAACTACTACACAACATGACAATTTGCTATACGAAGAGATAAAATCAGTACTAGAAAACAAAAATGCCATTATATGCGGTGATTTTAACCTTCCAAGAATAAACTGGAAACTTCAGTCAGGCGACAACGAAGGAAAACGTCTGTTGAAAATCGTTCGTAAACTCTATTTAAATCAATTGGTACAAGAACCAACTCTAGATAATAATATCCTCGACCTTGTTTTAACAACAGACCTTGAGTTAATCAGTTCATGCGAAGTCGGTGAGCCCCTTGCAAACAGCGATCACAGAATAATAAGATGTAACATAAACTGTAACACTAAAATCTGCGAAAATAATCAGTTAGTACCTAACTATAAAAGAGCAAACTTTGACAATATTAGAAAAGAACTAAACGAAATAATCTGGACAGAATTGCTAAATAATGAAGATGTCAATACGATGTGTAATATATTTACAGAAAAACTCCTGTCAATTGAAAAGAAACATGTACCGAGAATAAAGAAACGAACGAACAATCGCAAATCAGTTTGGATGACAAATGAAATTCAGCGAACTATTAATAATAAGAGAAAGGCATATAAAGTATATAAACGTACCGATTCACGCATAGACTATAATAAATATGTAGATACAAAACGTATGAGTGAAAGACAAATCAGACTTGCCAAGCGTAACTATGAGAAAAGTATTGCCCTCGAATCCAAGACAAACCCCAAGAAATTTTATCAGTACATCAGAAATAATAAAAACGTGAAAGCAAGCATAGGGCCAGTACTAAACAAAAACAATGCCTTAGTTAATGGGAATAAAGATATTGCAACCGTACTAAATGAACATTTTAATTCAGTTTTTACAAAGGAAAATGAAATTAATTTGCCAGAACCTCCAAACTTTTCACAGTTAGCAAATGGTAATAAACTAGAAATTAATGAATTTACAGACGAAGAACTCTTAAAGTATCTAAAAACACAAGATCCTTTTAAAAGTGTAGGATGTGACGAAGTGTCCCCCAGACTATTACGTGAATGCCATAGAGAAGTTGTACAACCTTTAAAAATAATATTTAATAAGTCAATAAGCAAATGTAAAGTGCCAGCCCTTTGGAAAAAAGCCAATATAACTCCTATATTTAAGAAAGGTAATAAAAGTCACGCCGGAAACTACCGCCCAATAAGTTTAACATCTGTTATAATAAAAATATTTGAAAAACTTTTGAGAGATAAAATAGTATCACATCTAGATGAGCAGAACTTAATTCTGGACTCTCAACACGGTTTCCGTAACAACAGATCTTGTTTAACAAATTTACTCGAGTTTTTTAACTATATAAGTTGTAATGCAGACGAAAAAGTGCCAACTGATATTATATATTTAGATTTTCAGAAAGCGTTTGACACAGTACCACACAAGCGACTACTATTAAAGTTAAAAGCACATGGCTTGGGGGAACAGTTGTGCACATGGATTGGAGATTGGCTATCAAACCGCCGGCAACGAGTCGTAATTAATGGGGAAGCATCAGACTGGCTGGATGTTGTAAGTGGGGTGCCACAGGGATCAGTGTTAGGTCCAACACTATTTTTAATCTATATAAACGACTTAGAATGCGGACTTATCTCGAAAATATCCAAATTTGCCGATGATACAAAAATTGGGGGTACTGCAAAAAGCGTCGAAGACTGTGAAGCCATTCAGAGCGACCTAAGTACACTGTCAGAATGGAGCGATAAATGGTTGTTGAAGTTTAATGCGGATAAATGTAAGGTGATGCATGTAGGTAATAACAACTTGAGACATAATTATAGATTACAAGGTAGAAATCTTGCAAAAGTAAAAGAGGAAAAGGATTTAGGTGTCATAATTAGTAGCGATCTAAAGACGAGTGCGCAGTGTTTGGCAGCAAGTAAAAAAGCAAATGTAGTTTTAGGCTTTATTGCTCGGAATTTTAAATATAAGTCACCAGAAGTAATAACACGCTTGTATACATCTCTTGTTAGACCACACTTAGAATACTCAGTTCAACTATGGTCCCCTTGTTATATTAAAGATGTTAAAAGGTTGGAAAGCGTACAAAGAAGAGCAACTAAAATGATCCCTGGCATTCGTAATTTGACACACAAGGAAAGATTAATAAAGCTCAACATGTTTTCTCTAGAAAAACGTAGAACACGTGGGGACCTCATCGAAACTTTTAAAATCCTTAAAAACTTTGATAAAATTAATTATGAAAATTTATTCCAGCTCTGTCCCCAGTCCAGTACGAGAAATAACGGTTATAAATTAAAAGGACAACGTTTTAACACAGAACAGCGAAAGAACTTTTTCAATATCAGAGTCGTAAACTATTGGAATAAACTCCCGGCATCTGTAGTAGCAGCGAATACAGTACAAACATTTAAAAATCGCCTCGATAAATATTTTCAAGAAAATGGGTTTTAATATGTTTTATTGTATTTTTTTTTCTCATATAGTAGTGAGTACTGTAGATGTTAGAATCAGACTTCAACCACTTTCCCTACATGCCTATAAAATTTCCTTGTGCGTTCTTTATAACAAGCAAGGTGTTATTTTCTATCTGTTTTTCCAACCGGTATATCCGGTGGGAGTGGTGGGTGGGGAGGAGCCTTGTCCTTTGCTATCCTTTCCTTCAACACGTAGTCTAGATTAGCATAGTTAAACAGGTAACCTAGTAAAAGGTCACTATGGACCTCCTGTTGCCTGTACTTCCTTTGTATTCCTTTGTATTCCTTTGTATTTCCTTCTCTCTGTCCCTCCTTTCCTTCTATTTCCTTCCTTCTCTCTGTCCCTCCTTTCCTTCTATTTCCTTCCTTCTCTCTGTCCCTCCTTTCCTTCTATTTCCTTCCTTCTCTCTGTCCCTCCTTTCCTTCTATTTCCTTCCTTCTCTCTGTCCCTCCTTTCCTTCTATTTCCTTCCTTCTCTCTGTCCCTCCTTTCCTTCTATTTCCTTCCTTCTCTCTGTCCCTCCTTTCCTTCTATTTCCTTCTCTCTGTCCCTCCTTTCCTTCTATTTCCTTCCTTCTCTCTGTCCCTCCTTTCCTTCTATTTCCTTCCTTCTCTCTGTCCCTCCTTTCCTTCTATTTCCTTCTCTCTGTCCCTCCTTTCCTTCTATTTCCTTCTCTCTGTCCCTCCTTTCCTTCTATTTCCTTCTCTCTGTCCCTCCTTTCCTTCTATTTCCTTCTCTCTGTCCCTCCTTTCCTTCTATTTCCTTCTCTCTGTCCCTCCTTTCCTTCTATTTCCTTCTCTGTCCCTCCTTTCCTTCTCTCTGTCCCTCCTTTCCTTCTATTTCCTTCTCTCTGTCCCTCCTTTCCTTCTATTTCCTTCTCTCTGTCCCTCCTTTCCTTCTATTTCCTTCTCTCTGTCCTTCCTTTCCTTCTATTTCCTTCTCTCTGTCCCTCCTTTCCTTCTATTTCCTTCTCTCTGTCCCTCCTTTCCTTCTATTTTTTTCTCTCTGTCCTTCCTTTCCTTCTATTTCCTTCTCTCTGTCCTTCCTTTCCTTCTATTTCCTTCTCTCTGTCCTTCCTTTCCTTCTATTTCCTTCTCTCTGTCCTTCCTTTCCTTCTATTTCCTTCTCTCTGTCCTTCCTTTCCTTCTATTTCCTTCTCTCTGTCCTTCCTTTCCTTCTATTTCCTTCTCTCTGTCCCTCCTTTCCTTCTATTTCCTTCCCCACCTCTTTATCACCTTCTCTCTGTCCCTCCTTTCCTTCTATTTCCTTCTCTCTGTCCTTCCTTTCCTTCTATTTCCTTCTCTCTGTCCCTCCTTTCCTTCTATCACCTTCTCTCTGTCCCTCCTTTCCTTCTATTTCCTTCCCCACCTCTTTATCACCTTCTCTCTGTCCCTCCTTTCCTTCTCTGTCCCTCCTTTCCTTCTATTTCCTTCTCTCTGTCCCTCCTTTCCTTCTATTTCCTTCTCCACCTCTTTATCACCTTCTCTCTGTCCCTCCTTTCCTTCTATTTCCTTCTTTCTGTTATTATTATTATTATTAAATGACTTATGGGTGAATTATTTAATGAATTTGGTGAGTAAACAAACTATACAGTGATCATTATTATCTAACTATTAACATTTATTTTTTAATATAGTTAATAATTTTTAATATATTTAATATATTTTAATATGTTAATATATTTTAATATGTTAATATATTTTAATATGTTAATATTTTTTAATATAGTTAATATATTTTAATATGTTAATATATTTTAATATGTTAAT
>JAWQEG010007216.1:50000-60347 GCA_033782935.1 Petrolisthes cinctipes
TAGGACAAAGGGTTAAATAGGAGGACAGTCAGGCGTAAAACCGGACGTCTGGCCACCCTAGTATGTATGTAAACAAACACATCGTGCCACATTTACTATTAATACTAGTAAACAAACAGTGTTGCCACATTTACTATTAATACTAGTAAACAAACAGTGTTGCCACATTTACTATTAATACTAGTAAACAAACAGTGTTACCACATTTACTATTAATACTAGTAAACAAACAGTGTTGCCACATTTACTATTAATACTAGTAAACAAACAGTGTTGCCACATTTACTATTAATACTAGTAAACAAACAGTGTTGCCACATTTACTATTAATACTAGTAAACAAACAGTGTTGCCACATTTACTATTAATACTAGTAAACAAACAGTGTTGCCACATTTACTATTAATACTAGTAAACAAACAGTGTTGCCACATTTACTATTAATACTAGTAAACAAACAGTGTTGCCACATTTACTATTAATACTAGTAAACAAACAGTGTTGCCACATTTACTATTAATACTAGTAAACAAACAGTGTTGCCACATTTACTATTAATACTAGTAAACAAACAGTGTTGCCACATTTACTATTAATACTAGTAAACAAACAGTGTTGCCACATTTACTATTAATACTAGTAAACAAACAGTGTTACCACATTTACTATTAATACTAGTAAACAAACAGTGTTGCCACATTTACTATTAATACTAGTAAACAAACAGTGTTGCCACATTTACTATTAATACTAGTAAACAAACAGTGTTGCCACATTTACTATTAATACTAGTAAACAAACAGTGTTGCCACATTTACTATTAATACTAGTAAACAAACAGTGTTACCACATTTACTATTAATACTAGTAAACAAACAGTGTTGCCACATTTACTATTAATACTAGTAAACAAACAGTGTTGCCACATTTACTATTAATACTAGTAAACAAACAGTGTTGCCACATTTACTATTAATACTAGTAAACAAACAGTGTTGCCACGTTTACTATTAATACTAGTAAACAAACAGTGTTGCCACATTTACTATTAATACTAGTAAACAAACAGTGTTGCCACATTTACTATTAATACTAGTAAACAAACAGTGTTGCCACGTTTACTATTAATACTAGTAAACAAACAGTGTTGCCACATTTACTATTAATACTAGTAAACAAACAGTGTTGCCACATTTACTATTAATACTAGTAAACAGTGTTGCCACATTTACTATTAATACTAGTAAACAAACAGTGTTGCCACATTTACTATTAATACTAGTAAACAAACAGTGTTGCCACATTTACTATTAATACTAGTAAACAAACAGTGTTGCCACATTTACTATTAATACTAGTAAACAGTGTTGCCACATTTCACCCTAACTAACCCATCCTACACTACTTTTGTTAATAATAAATATATAATTCTCTCTCTCTATCTGTCTCTTTCTTTACTTAATTCTCTGTCTCTCTCTTCCTTTCTTTCTCTGTCTCTATTTCCTTTTCTATCTGTGTGTCTTCCTATCCTTCTCTGGCTCTCTGTGTTTCTCTCTCTCTTCCTTTACTTCTCTCTCTCTCTATCTTTCTTTCCTTCTCTATCTCTCTCTGTCTTCCTTTCCTTCTCTATCTCTCTCTCTATCTTTCTTTCCTTCTCTATCTCTATATGTCTCTTCCTTTCCTCTCTCTATCTTTCTTTCCTTCTCTATCTCTCTCTCTCTCTATCTTTCTTTACTTCTCTCTCTCTCTTCCTTTCCTTCTCTCTCTCTGTCTCTTCCTTTCCTTCTCTATCTCTCTCTTTCTTTCCTTCTCTATCTCTCTCTATTCCTTTCCTTCTCTATCTATCTGTATCTTCCTTTCCTTCTCTATCTCTCTCTATCTTTCTTTCCTTCTCTATCTATCTGTCTCTTCCTTTCCTTCTCTATCTCTCTCTATCTTCCTTTCCTTCTCTATCTATCTGTCTCTTCCTTTACTACTCTCTCTCTCTCTTCCTTTCCTTCTCTCTCTCTCTATTTTCCTTTCCTTCTCTATCTATCTGTCTCTTCCTTTCCTTCTCTCTATCTATCTGTCTCTTCCTTTCCTTCTCTATCTATCTGTCTCTTCCTTTCCTTCTCTCTCTCTCTCTATCTTTCTTTCCTTCTCTATCTATCTGTCTCTTCCTTTACTTCTCTCTCTCTCTCTCTTCCTTTACTTCTCTCTTTCTATCTGTCTCTTCCTTTCCTTCTCTATCTATCTGTCTCTTCCTTTACTTCTCTCTCTCTATCTTCCTTTCCTTCTCTCTCTCTCTCTATCTTCCTTTCCTTCTCTATCTATCTGTCTCTTCCTTTACGTCTCTCTCTGTCTCTCTTCCTCTTTACTCTCCTTCTCTCTCTCTCTGTCTCTCTCCCTCTCTATTTCTCCTTCTCTCTCTCTCTCTCTCTTCCTTTCATTTCCTTCTCTATCTCTCTCTTATAAAAAAATAATAAATAATAATAATAATAATAAATAATAATAATAATAAATTTAATAATAATAAATACATACCTAAAATATTTACATAATGAGTTGAAGTCCAAGTTGAAGTCCAAACTGAAGTCCGAGTTGAAGTCCGAGAGATGGAGTATGTGGTTTCTGGATGACAGCCCACACATTTATACATTTATACATATATATTCATACATATTCATACATACACCATCACGATGACATACATACATACACACATACATATTCATACATATACATACACACACCATCACGAGGACATACATACACACATACATACATACATATCCATACATATACATACACACACACATTTATACATATATATTCATACATATACATATACACACCATCACGAGGACATACATACATATTCATACATATACTGTACATACACACACACAATTTATACATATATACATACACATATTCATACATATACACACACCATCACAAGGATATACATACATACACATACACACACCATCACGAGGACATACATACATACACACACACATACATACTGTACATATTTATACATATACATACACATACCATCACGAGGATATACATACACACACATACATACATACACACCATCATGAGGACATACATACATACATATTCATACATATACATACACACACCATCACGAGGACATACACACACATACATACATATCCATACACACACCATCACGAGGACATACATACACACATATATACATACGTATTCATACATATACATATACATACACATACCATCACGAGGACATACATACATACATACACACCCAACCATTGTCTACCTATAGGGAAACTTCCAGGTACCTAATTACTCCATACACAGGTGTGGCTGACAGGTAAACCACACTACATCCGGGAAATACACTCACAATCCACAATATATATCCAGGTGTTGTTGAAGTTTGGAATCATTTGACATACTGGTGAACTAATTACAACACCTATCCTGTTTCATATTTGCTTGAACTCGCTTAATACTCGATCAGGATTTTCAAAGCAAGCCTGGATTCATATTTTGGATTGCGAGAGGACGTGGGCGTGCTTGGGTCACATCAGGGTCCCAGAGACTATTGCAATAAAAGGGGTCATGCAGTCAGCACTCACACACTTCCCTGCCAGCTCTAGTACAATGGGCACAAAAAGTTTCATTACCATCCTTTTAACAGTGTGATGTAATGTTGGTACACCTGACTGGTGAGTGTGTTATATACCTCCGTCACCCTGAGTGTGTTATATACCTCCGTCACCCTCAGTGTGTTATATACCTCCGTCACCCTCAGTGTCTAATGGGCAGGGAAGTAGGAATGATGTTCTTTCACCCAGTGCTATTTTTTCTGGATATTTCACAGTTATTCTTGTTCCTTATGTTTAATAATGAATTAGTTTAAAATTAGTTAAATTTTTGATATAAAAAAGTTGTCACTGCCGTGGCCTGAGTATTATAGGTCGGGGTGAAGACAATACCCATCCTGGATGTCCCAGATGACACCAGGCAGTGGAGTACCAACCCTACCAAGCTTACCCAGGTTAACATTAATGTATGGGTGGTAACAAAACTTATTTTTCTGACTGTACAAGAAGAGCCAGCCCTACCATGGTCCCTGTCACATACCTGCCACACCAAGCCTACCACATGTGTTCTCACCTTGATCACATGTACAGTTGTGGTCAAATATAATCATCCATATAGGGGTAACTCATGTAAGATTTTGACAGCTTCCCTCTGTTCCTTAGCTGATAAACTTTCCAATAAATAGGTTAACTACCATATTTTAATTTAATACAAGCAGCTACACACTACTTAAAACAATAACACACACACACACAGACATACATACATACATACACATACAGACACACACACAGACATACATACATACACATACACATACACATACAGACACACACACACACACACACACACACACACACACATACATACACATACACACACACACACAGACATACATACATACATACACTATATCTATAGCTCTGATGCTTTGTACATGCATAAAAAAAAAAAAAAAAAAAATAGTAAAAAAAAAAAAAAAAAAACTTCAATTTCCACCCAAATTTGAATATAATAATATTTATCATAATTTTTGTAAAGTTTTAATAATATATATATATATTTTAATTATTATCATATAGGAATATATAGAGAAAGATGATTGAAGGAAATAGAAGGAAAGGAGGGACAGAGAGAAGGTGATAAAGAGGTGGAACAGCAAAGAAAACACACACACACACACACACACACACACTATAAGTAAGAATATATAGTTATTTGATACAGTAAACTTATTATTACCGGGTATATTATTTTTTAGCACCATTATTATTATTATTATTATTATTATTATTATTATTATTATTATTATTATTGGGTTGGGTTAGGTTGGGTTGGGTTGGGTTGGGTTGGGTTGGGTTGGGTTGGGTTGGGTTGGGTTGGGTTAGGTTAGGTTAGGTTAGGTTAGGCTAGGTTAGGTTAGGTTAAGTTAGGTCAGGTTAGGTTAGGTTAGGTTAGGTCAGGTTAGGTTAGGTACAATAAGTGATTACAGTACACACACATACACACACACACACACACACACACACACACACACACACACACACATTTCACCCCAAACTATATTACAAAACTAATATTACAATATATGAATTTATAATATTAGTAAAATACATAACTACAATAAATTTTAACTAATTAATTTCTTTATAATATTAGTAAAATACATAATTACATCTTTTTTATAATATTAGTAAAATATATTAAACTACAATATTTTTTTACTAATTCATTGGTTTATAATATTAGTAAACAATTTAATGCCGTTGTTACACTATGTGGCGGTGCGGCAGAATGGTGATAACACACACACACACACACACACACACACACACACACACACACACTTACACACACACACACACATGTCCACTTATACTGACACATACACACTAACAAACTCCCCCCCCCCTCCACACACACACACACACACACACACACATGTCCACTTATACTGACACATACACAGTAACAAACTCCCCCCCCCCTCCACACACACACACACACACAATGTCCACTTATACTGACACATACACACTAACAAACTCCCCCCCCCTCCCTCCCTCCCTCCACACACACACACATACACACACACACAAATGTCCACTTATACTGACACATACACACTAACAAACTCCCCCCCCCCTCCACACACACACACACACACACACACACACACTCACACACACACACACACACACCTTGTCACCACACTGCCACGTTGCACCGCATATCGACACAAAACACACACAGTTTTATGTACAGTCGGCAAAATAAGTTTCGTTACCACCCCTACGTTAATTTTAATCTGGGTAAGCTTGGCAGGGTTGGTACTCCGTCGATTGGGCAGCCGTGCCTCGTGTCATCCGAGATATGCCGTTCGGGTATGGTCTTTGTCCCGGGCAATAATATGTGGGCCGCGGCAATGACAACTTAACACAACACATTCAGTTTCTTTTTTATATCAAAAGTTTAGCTGATTTTAAACTAAAATTTTATTGTTCAAGATCTCTTACTACTTAACTATTCATTATTAAACATAAGGAAATGCGTTTGAGTATTTTAGAACAAGAATAACTGTGAAATATCCAGAAAAAATAGCACTGGGTGAAAGAACATCATTCCTACTACCCTGCCCATTACACACTGAGGGTGACGGAGGTATATAACACACTGAGGGTGACGGAGGTATATAACACACTGAGGGTGACGGAGGTATATAACACACTGAGGGTGACGGAGGTATATAACACACTGAGGGTGACGGAGGTATATATAACACACTGAGGGTGACGGAGGTATATAACACACTGAGGGTGACGGAGGTATATAACACACTGAGGGTGACGGAGGTATATAACACACTGAGGGTGACGGAGGTATATAACACACTGAGGGTGACGGAGGTATATAACACACTGAGGGTGACGGAGGTATATAACACACTGAGGGTGACGGAGGTATATAACACACTGAGGGTGACGGAGGTATATAACACACTGAGGGTGACGGAGGTATATAACACACTGAGGGTGACGGAGGTATATAACACACTGAGGGTGACGGAGGTATATAACACACTGAGGGTGACGGAGGTATATAACACACTGAGGGTGACGGAGGTATATAACACACTGAGGGTGACGGAGGTATATAACACACTGAGGGTGACGGAGGTATATAACACACTGAGGGTGACGGAGGTATATAACACACTGAGGGTGACGGAGGTATATAACACACTGAGGGTGACGGAGGTATATAATAACACACTCACGTCACACCACACTCACCAGTCAGGCCTACCAACATTACATCACACTGTTAAAAGCATGGTAACGAAACTTTTTTTGCCGATTGTACATAATTACAAATTTACAAATATCATATTAGTAAAATATATAAATACAATATTTTTTAACTAATTCATTTGTTTATAATATTAGTAAAATATATAATTACATTTTTTTTATAATATTAGTAAAATATATAATTACATTTTTACAAATATTATTGCTTTCTAATATTAGTAAAATAAATTTATACATTAATAAATTCTACTCCATCTTGTGTTTATATATTAATGTATGTTCAATATTAATGTGTGTATTTCTACATTAATGTGTATATTTCTACATTAATGTGTATATTTCTACATTAATGTGTATATTTCTACATTAATGTGTATATTTCTACATTAATGTGTATATTTCTACATTAATGTGTGTATTTCGGTTTATGGTCATTTTACCACAGGACCAATTCAACCCACACTATGAAGTCAATTGGTCTAAAGCTACTGGTGGTTCATTTACCTCTCGTTTGTTAATTGCACGTTTCAACTTGGAGTTTGTGGTTCATTTACCTCACGTTTCAGTTGGGATTTTGTGGTTCATTTACTTATGCTTTGTAATTGGTAATGGCCATAAAATTCAGTCAGTTTCTGGTAAGATGGCAGACTGGTGAGACGAGTGTATTCAGTGCCTTGTGTCTGTACGGGCAAGGCAAGAAGGTTTGCAGTGTGACAGGTGTGACAGGTGGCAGCACAGCAAATGTAATACTGGCATATCTTGTGCTGATTACTGGACAGCTGTTAAATCTGGCATTTCATTGACTGGATCTGTGATTTTACGTAAAACCTTCACTAATGAACCAGTGGAACGAGTCTTTTCAGTTGACGACCTAATGGAACAATGGAACACCTACAATGGAACAAGACCCACGTGCCCCTACAGCAGATGATCCACCTGACTTTCCAATGGAACTAGAGTCATCAATTGAAGATCCAGCCTTACAAAACACTGACCTGCAGCCAGAAGGTGAAACTATGTTGCAGCTCATTGAAAAGGACACACAGCATTGTATAGAGACAAGCTCACTGATAGTCTTGGCTACTCTGAGCTCATTCCGGGAGGGTAACAGTTGGGTGAGCACATGTCCAGGACATGATCAAGACCGGGTGAAAAAACACACACACACTTATAACAAAAAAATGCAAACGATCACATGTAACTTACTGGCAGTGTACTAGAAATGGAAAACTTGTAAAGAGCAACTTATACGACAACATACAGCACCAAGAGGCTTTGCTATCACCACTAAAGTAACACTACAGGTAAAGAACTGGCAGTACAAAACCTTTTAAACCAGTCTGCTATAGTGGATGATGAGAAATGCACCATGTCCTAGTCTGCCTAACCCTGAGCACTTGGCAAGAACAGCAGCGAACAGGCAGAGACAAAAATAAAACACCAACAGAGGAGAGAGGTCATCATATCAACTACTGAAGGCTTGGTTGAATCTTGGCTGGTTATTTTTTAGGTTTTAAATACTTTACATTTAAGTAGGTTTTAAAGTTTTAATTCCATATCTATATTCAGTTCATGAATATAATAAACTAACACACAGCCTTTCTTTTCGAATTCTTTATTTACCACTCGATAGGAAACCCAATGTTGGTGAAGTGACGTGTGACGAGAGGTAATTGAACCACCAGTAAGTAACCTTGGGTGAATTGACTGCATAGTGTGGGTGAATTGACTGCATAGTGTGGGTGAATTGACCTATGGCAAAATGACTCCATGTGGCGAAATGACATGTGTGTGAAATGACTGGATACCTGTATTTCTACATTAATGTGCATATTTCTACATTAATGTGCATATTTCTACATTAATGTGCATATTTCTACATTAATATGCATCTTTCTACATTAATATGCATCTTTCTACATTAACACATTTTACTCCATATTGACCTTCCTCAGGAGCTCGGGGGCTGCTCGGCCAGACAGCTTGAGGAACTTCAACAACAACAACTCCATATTGTAGTATTTATATATTAATGTGCATATTTCAATATTAACATTAATATTACATTAATGTGCATATCTCTGTGTTAATGTGTATATTTCTACATCAATAAATTCTGACTCCATCTTGTGTTTATATATTAATGTGCATATCTCAATAGTAACGTGTATTATTTCTACATTAACGTGTGTTATTTCAATATTAACTTGCATATTAATTTTAAACGTTAACAAATTCTACACCATCTTCTTTTGTTTATATCCTGGTGGTTTTAAGTTTGGGGTAACATTAGCGGCCTGTAAATATTTCCCCTTCACCAATTCTACATTAATGTGCATATCTCTGTATTAACGTGTATATTTCAATATTAATGTGTATATTTCTACATTAATGTGTGTATTTCTGCATTAGTGAGTGTATTAATGTGTATATTTCTACATTAAAGTGTGTATTTCAATATTAACGTGTATATTTCTACATTAATGTGTATATTTCTACATTAATGTGTATATTTCTACATTAATTTGTATATTTCAATATTAATGTGTAAATTTCTACATTAATGTGTATATTTCAATATTAATGTGTATATTTCTACATTAATGTGTATATTTCTACATTAATGTGTATATTTCTACATTAATGTGTATATTTCTACATTAATGTGCATATCTCTGTATTAATGTGTAATCTCTACATTAATGTGTATATTTCTACATTAATGTGTATATTTCTATATTAATGTGTGTATTAACGTGTATATTTCTACATTAATGTGTATATTTCTACATTAACGTGTATATTTCAACATAAACAAACCCTAATCCATCTTTTTTCCTTTATATCCGGGGTGTTTGAGTTTGGGGTAATATTAGCGGCCTGTAAATATTTCCCCTTCACCAATTCTACATTAATGTGTATATTTCTGGGTGTATTTCAACATTAATGTGTGTATTTCAATATTAATGTGTGTATTTCTGTGTGTATTTTGACGTTAATGTGTGTATTTCAACATTAACATGTATATTTCAATATTAATGTGTATATTTCTACATTAATGTGTGTATAATGTGTATATTTCTACATTAACGCATATATTTCTACATTAATGTGTATATTTCTGCATTAATGAGTATATTAATGTGTATATTTCAACATTAACAAACCCTAATCAATCTTCTTTTGTTTATATCCGGGGTGTTTTGAGTTTGGGGTAACATTAGCGGCCTGTAAATATTTCCCCTTCACCATTTCCCAGACGGACACAAACCTAAACGGCACCCCAAACTCCCGGCACGTGTCCAAGAGGGCCGGTAGAGGTGGGCCAGCTTGGAGTGGTCCACGGAGGGTAGGAGGTGGTGTAAGGTGTGGTCCCCGAAGGTAGCCGTCACCAGGAAGAGGTTACCTGCTACTTCACCTCTGTAGAATAAAGGTAGATAAGTTGAGAGAGAGA
>JAWQEG010007217.1:0-7500 GCA_033782935.1 Petrolisthes cinctipes
CCTCATCTCATCCCATCCTTCTCTACCTCATCCCATCCCATCCTTCTCTCCCTCATCCCATCCCAACCTTCTCTCAATCATCCCATCCCACCCTCACCATCCTCACACATTCTCCTTTCAGTCTCAACCACCACTATCTATGCCTTCTCAATCCTCAACTCTCTTCCTTTCCTTCCCCAGTACCATTCATTTCTTCCTAAACCTTACAACTAACCCTTTCCCTTCAGTCTTTAGCACCATTCATTCCCTCCCATGCAGCTTCCCATAACCACCACCACCACCACCACCTCAAGCACCACAACCACTACCACCATCACCTACCACAACCACCACCAACCACAACCACAACCAGGAACACGACCATCAACCACAACCACCACCACCTCGAGCACCACAACCACTACCACGACCACCAACCACAACCACAACCAACAACCACAACCACAACCAACAACCACCACCACCAACCACTCCCTCCCTCGGTAATAAAAGGGTGTCTAAGGGAGTGGCCTAATCAGAGGGGGAGCAACAACACTTGTCGGCCCCCACAATGGCTACTCAACGCTGTATGCAAATGTTTAACCTAAATATTTTCCCTGGCCTCTTCATTTCTGTCTCGTCATTAAAAGGTGTTACAGCGGCAGGCGATTATGCTAATGCCCGCGTCACGACAAGGCGAGGCAGGGCACGGCAGGGTAGGGCAAGGTATGGTAGGGAAGGGTATGGCTAGAGTAAGGCAGGATAGCAAAAGGCAAGGTATACAGTAGGGCTGGTAGGAAAGGGTGGGCAAGGCAGGGTAGGAGAGAATAAGGGTGGGTAGAGGATGGCAGGGTAAGATAGGGAAAAGCAGGGTGGAAAAGGGCTTGGGTAGATAGGCAAGGGTTGGAGGAGAGCAGGGCAGGGCAGGATACGGTAAGAAAAGGCAGGGAAGAAAAGGCAGAGATGGTAGAGTAGGCAAGGCAGGGTGAGGGAGGGCAGGGGTGTATATAGGCAAGGGTTGGGCAGGGTATAGTCCGGGACAGAGCAAATGAATACTCACTCCACCACCAATTAGGACTTACTACACCTCCCCTCTGAAGACAGCCACCTCAAACCTTTCCCTCAGGACTGTAGGTGGAGTGGTCAGGCAGTACAAACACGCCTTGATATCACGGTCACCTCTGCTTACTCACACAACCAACGCGTCTTTAGTGAGGAATCTACCTATAACATTTAATCCAAGCAATTATTATTTTTTTTTTATAGGTAAGGCAGTAGTAAATAATGGCAATACAAATATGACTTTAAATCACGGTCACCTCTGCTTTCATACTGATGTAAACTAGCTAATATATTTAACCCAAGCATTTTGTTTTTTTATAGGTAAGGCAGTAGGAAATAAGGACAATGTTACCACAATGATGGCTGGGCCTGGAAAAATGAAGAATGACGAATCTCTAGTACATATCAAAAATATAATAATCTCGATACACAAGCCTCTTAATTAAGTATGTAAAGAATGACTGGATACATTTTACATTAATTAATATGCTTAATTAGCAATATACAAAAACAATCGATACTATTTCACTCTATTTACTCTTCCAACTACAATTAATTTCCCATGAACGTAAAACTCATTCAATGTATCTACAGGAACACAAAAATTATATGAACGAATGAATGCCAGAACAAAGATATGAGCATTTCCAAACTCTATATTCATTCACTCTATTTACACCCCGCCCCGCCCCCCTCCACACCACCACCACCAGGGATAATCTTTGGCCTCAGTAAACATGGCTAATAGAAGGTGTTTATACGAAGTTAATTCAACGCTTTTCCTTTCACACTCCAGGGTATATAAGCACGTCGAGGTCAGATTAATGAGGTCATCGCGGCCATGGCATTTGATACATTAAGGGGAGATTCTCTTGTTGGTGTTACAGACTCGGGCTACTGATTCCCTCAAAGTATGCCAGGAAACAGGACCAGGTTAGTAAAGTAATGGTGGGATGGCTTGTTGTTGCTTGAAATAGTTTGGAGGAATTAGTTACTCCAGATTTACCATCACAGTATTGTAGTCTGTCTATCTCTGTGGGTCTTCTGAATACTCCAAGCAATGCCAGGAAGCAGACTACCCCAGTGAATAAACAGAGTTGGTATATTGGAAAGCTAATGATTCCTCCCAACTTTGCCAGAAAACAGACGCCCTCAATGGCACTAATATGGGATCTGTTTCTTGACATACTTTGGAGGAATCAGAGACCTTCAAATTCAGCAACATAAGAATCTCCCCTTAATCAGAAATTCAATGTTCACCTTCACTTGAGATCCCCCGTAGTGAGTTATCAATTTACTATCACATTTTATTATGATTTACGATCCTCCAAATTTATTATTACATACACGATATATATAGAAGTGAAATTTAAGACGCTTCATATTTACTACTGATAGACACAAATGAATGATTTACAACACCATTTTACCACCAACATAACTTTGAAATTAGCTACATGATATATATACTTATTTACAAAACTGTTTACAAGATGTGACATAGCATATTAAATTTTAGAGGCATAATATACAATTTTCCAAGCAATATAAACCACAAATTATGTTATATTATTTTATACTTGTTTCCAAATGTTTACAAGAAGTGACATAGGCTAGTCAGAGGCGTATACACAACAAGGAGGATGAATCGCCAAGTCTTTAATCAGAATCAGGATACAATGCACGTAATATTCATCCGTCTGTTTGTCAGTTCGTGCGTGGTCTGAGAGGTGTGGAGTGGATTATAAATGTTACTGTGTGTGTGTGTGTGTGAGAGAGAGAGAGAGAGAGAGAGAGAGAGAGAGAGAGGAGAGAGAGAGAGAGAGAGAGAGAGAGAGAGAGAGAGAGAGAGAGAGAGAGAGAGAGAGAGAGAGAGAGAGAGAGAGAGAGAGAGAGAGATGCAGGCAGGCAGGCAGACAGGAAGGTGTGTGTATGTATATATGTGTGTGTGTGTGTTTGAGAGAGAGAGAGAGAGAGAGAGAGAGAGAGAGAGAGAGAGCAGAGAGAGAGAGAGAGAGATAGATAGGAAATAGTGTGCGTCTGAGTGTGCGTGTTCTGACAGTACATGAGCTTGACGAAGAGCGCACAAATCTTTCTGGGATTTTCGCGGAATAAAATAATATATAATATACAACGAGCTTTCCTTCTTCATCATAATACCATCGCTTAAGGACCCTGTGATCGTGTTTGAAAATTGGAGGCTTCTGATTCCTCCTGACCATGCCCCAAAACAATTAAGCTCCTTCTATATAAAGTGGTGTTTCGGGGTAATATATTTTTTTGAAGGACTAATTTATTTCCAATTTTCTGACTACATCACAGGGTCCCATAATACAACCATATTTCTATCGGTGTACGAATATGCAATTAATTAAGACGCAAGTGTCGCCTTGTGTGTGGGTTTGTGACTTGTGCTTGTCGTAGTGTTATTTAGGTACTCTTGTTGCTGCATGGGTGACCATATATTTTCTCACTTCCTTCATGCTTTCGTTTCTCTCTATTCTTTTCATATCTTTTCTTCTTATCTTCCCCTGCATATTATTATTCTCTCCCTTTGTTTCATTTCTTATCTTTCTCCTGTCTGTCTTCTTCACCTTTTTCTACTTTTCACACTTCTACCTTCACCACCTTCCTCTCTTCAATCCATCCTTTCCCTTCCCATTCCTTTCCTCTCTTCCCCAACCCCACTCATCCTCCCCATCCCTTGCCATCCTTCTTTCTTTCCCTGTAACCCTTGCCAGACCCCCCACACACCCAAAGGTCATAAACCCCCAACCCTGTCACCCCTGGGGCCGAGACTGGCTGGTTGGCTGGCTGGCTGGTTGGTTGGCTGGTTGGCTGGCTGGCTGGTTGGCTGGCTGGCTGGGGTTATCCTGGCCTCACAAACCGATCCCAACACTGATTATAGGGATGGTATATATATTTTTGGTACATTGGAGTTTCTTGATTCCTCCACAGTATGCCGGGAAACAGGAACAAATGAACAAAAATAAAATGGTGTCCTGTTGCTTGTCATAGTTTGTAGCCATCAGTTGCTCTATTATTTACTAGCACTTGTTATGGTTACAGAGTGGTGTGTTTGTGTGTGTGTGTGTGTGTGTGTGTGTGTGAGAATAGGGAGGAGGGAGGAGTAAAGGTGGTTGGTAGAAAAGAGAAAAGAAGTAGTAGTAGAAAATAAATATATAGAAGCAGCATGTTTCGTGGCATACTCAGGAGAATTCAGAAAACTTCAAAATTCACGTATGCGATCACACGGTTCTTATTTTAAGGGAAGATTCTCTTTCTGGTGAATTGGAAGTCTACTATTTCCTCCAAACAATGCTACATAACAGAAACGCTATTAATAACAAATAGGGTCATCTGTTTACTGGCATAATTTGGTGGAATCAGTAACCCTTCAATATAACAACAAGAGAATCTGCACTTAAGGGCCCCCGTGATGTAGTCAGAAAATTGGAGGATAGTGAGTCCTTCAAACATTGCCACGAAACACCACCGATATTGAAGGAGCATGTTTCGTGGCATAGTCATGAGGAATCAGAAGCCACCAACTCTTATACACGATCACAGGGTCCTTAAACATGCAGTAAATAGCTAAGAAAAATATACTTCATAAATAATACCAGGTGTGAATGGCACGTGTAGTTTATTTTCTCTATATTTACAGGCATCTTTAGTGTGTGTGTCTGAGGGCCATTCCTCTTGGTAAATATGGAGTAAACTGATTCCTTTAAACCATTCCAAGCAACAGTTCCACCATTATTTTTGTACATCTGGTCTTGTTTCCTGGTATACTTTGGAGGAAACAAGGTGCTTCAGGGGACCAAAATTATATTACCCACTTAAAAGGCCATTATCTGTCTTCATGGGTGTATACAAGAGGTGAGGAGGACCCATGCAGCTGGCCTTAAGGGCAGAAACTCTTTTAGGTGTAAATTGGGGTGTTAATGATTCCTCCAATTATGTCACGAAACTGATATTCTATTCCTACCCCCCAGTCCCTTCTCCCAGTCACTCCCTTCTCACAGTCAGTCCCTTCTCCCAGTCAGTCCCTTCTCCCAGTCACTCCCTTCTCCCAGTCACTCCCTTCTCCCAGTCACTCCCTTCTCCCAGTCACTCCCTTCTCCCAGTCACTCCCTTCTCCCAGTCACTCCCTTCTCCCAGTCACTCCCTTCTCCCAGTCACTCCCTTCTCCCAGTCACTCCCTTCTCCCAGTCACTCCCTTCTCCCAGTCACTCCCTTCTCCCAGTCACTCCCTTCTCCCAGTCACTCCCTTCTCCCAGTCACTTCCTTCTCCCAGTCACTTCCTTTCCCATTGAATATTCCCTACGTGTTGAAGACAGATGAAAAGAAACATGCAACAGATTCCCGTATCCAGGCCACCATTATGTGTCATTACCCTGTCCAGCCTCCCAAAGTGAGGCCCAGTGCACCAACTAGTGTGGAAAATAAGTAGCCTAACCTAGTCAGCTTCGTTTGGTTTGGATTACTTATTAGGTACAGTCTGCGGCAAAGGTCCTGTCTCCACATTTGCCACACTATGAAGTATGTACAGTTGATAAAATATGTATCGTGACCACTTTTGATGGAACTTTTAAGTATATTAACGTCCATAGTTGTTTATAGTGATCATAAGTATGTAATACAGAAGGAAATGTACTTTTTATTTTTATCACATGCATATGGTCCCTACAGATAGTTGTGGATGTTATTATAGTTAACGTTCCATCAAGATTTGTCGTAATTTATATTTTGTCAAGGTTGTATAGTATTGAAATATAATGCTTCCAATGGTCTTATACAGAAGGTGTACCCATTTGTCTTCTGAATACTGTATTGTTGTATTGGTGAATGTGTTTGTTCAATGATTATGTTTTATGTTCTCTTTCAAGAAGCTCTGATGGAGGCGACAGGACCTATTGCCGCCGACTGTGCCAGAGAAAAGTTTTATTTTATGTTGTCACTGGTATGTCGGATTTGGATGAGAAAACTACACTAGAGTGCATTGGGTTTTGTTATTACCTTGTCTAAGCTATCCCTCAGTACTGCCTTGGAGTGACTGGGTGGTATTGGACCAAAAAGATATCTGTTTACTGCAGCCAAAATAGGTATCTGGTTAGCTGATGATTATAGAAGTTAGGAAAGTATATAGTACATCAAATTTTGTTGGTCATTATCCTGTCCAATTATCCTGCAGCGCTACCAAGGGTGACTTAATGTGAACTAGAAAATAGGGAGCCTCATTTTACAGAAGCGAATACAAAATTAGTACTGTATATGGTTAACTTTTGGTTTTGGAAGGTAGCAAATTATAGAGTACACTTATTTTGTCATTACCAAGTCTAGGTCTCCTTCAGCTCTGCCCTACACGGATTATTTGAGTGAGACAATGAAAATAAAACCTTAATTTTGGTCACTATAATACAATCCAAGACAAATTACACTAACAGTTTACACACTCTTCATGTTACTTATATTACAAGTCTTATACACTGGAATGTTAACGAAACGTGTATCGAAGCTTGTATTACTTAGAAGGAAATCGCTGTATATTTGCCAGGATGTAAAAATAACCCACTAAAGAAAGAGAGACAAGGAACGCAACCTACCAATCTACTTACCAATCTACTTACCTACCTATCAACACAGCACTGCAACGCCCTCTCAGTCACCCCTATCTACCTACCCTCCAACCAACCAACCTACCTACCTATCTACCTACCCACCTATCTACCTACCCTTTCCACCTACCTACCTTTCCACCTACCTACCTTTCCACCTACCTACCTTTCCACCTACCTACCTTTCCACCTACCTACCTTCCTTTCCACCTACCTACCTTTCCACCTACCTACCTACCTACCTACCTAACACTCTACTTACATACCTACCTACCAACACAACACTCCTGAAACATCCCACGTAATGTATATAGTCCTCCCCTACACAGTCATTACCCACACCGAAACTTGGACCATGCAGTATTCATAAAACATTTCAGAGTTTGTCCTTGTTCGTATGCTTTTATCACTGACCTCGCCAAAGTCAAAGTGTGTTTCAGGATCAATTAGAAGAAGCTGTGGGGACATTTTCTTCCTCTTGAAAGTCAAAGTATATGTCAGGATCAATTAGAAGAAGCTGTGGGGACATTTTCTTCGTCTTGAAAGTCAAAGTATGTGTCAGGATCAATTAGAAGCTATTTTCCTCCTCTTGAAAGACGAATCTGTATTTACGATGATTTCAAAGCAGTGCTGGGTTCAGTCTATAGCTACAGTCAAGATTAAGACAGACTAAATATTGACTATATACAGTAGTCCTTGCCATGAATGAACTCACGCTTACGAACAAAATGTTATCCAAGGTTTGATGAACCTTTGTTAAATACGGGCTATGAAAGGTTACACACACACACACACACACACACACTCGCCCACCCACACACCAAATGGATGAATGGAT
>JAWQEG010007217.1:12500-17500 GCA_033782935.1 Petrolisthes cinctipes
CATTTCTCTCTCTCTCTCTCTCTCTCTCTCTCTCTCTCACCACGGTTCCCACACTGCTTGCAACGCCCCACTACTTTCCCATTGGATGCCCGTTGACCTAAGATGACCTGCGTGTGCCCCTCCCGTCTGACCTCTCCACTCCTGCCGTGACCTCCTGTTCAGCTGATATCCTCCTCTTCCTACTCCTTCTCTCTCACTTCTCCTATTCCTACTTCTCCTACTCCTCTTCCTCCTCGTCCTCATTCTCTTCTTCTCTCTTTTCCACTTCTCACTTCTATTTATCCTACTTCTCTTCCTCCTCCTCTTTATACGCTTCTTCCCTTTCCTCCATTTCCCATTTTTACTTCTCCTACTCCTCCTCCATATAGTCTTCTTCTCTCTTCTCCATCTCTCATTTCTCTTCCTCCTATTTTTTTTTTTCTACTTCACCTCCACAGCCTTTTCTTCACCTCTTCTCCTTCCTTATTCTTATTACATAAACTGACTATATAAAGTATCGGTACATACTCATGGCTGTAACAGATTAAGGGAACCATTGATGTAGTCAGAAAATTGGAGATACATGAGTCCTTCAAATATTACAACGAAACACCACCTATAAGGAAGGAGTTTGTTTCGTGTCATGGTCAGCAGGAATCAGAAGCCTCCAATTTTCATAGACGATCTGTACAGGGTCCATAAGAAGATGGCTTGAACCACTGGGCCAATATTTCACACCATCCTTCACGGTACACAAACCAATTCCTTGTCCTCAGGCTTCTGTGTATGTTATTGTTTATAGTTACACGAGTTATAATGGTAAAATTTATTGGTGTGGATACAGTGTATACACAATGTTGCAGAATAAAGCTAATTAATTATCAACCCTCTCCGTTTCCACTCCAGGTCCTCCAATCACTTTCCTATCCCACTCCCTAATTCCTCTCTGTTCCCACTCCAACCCCTCCAATACCCTCTCCTCCTATCCCCCCCCCCTCCAATCCCCTCTTCTCCTATCCCACTCCCCCCTTCCCCCCTCCTACTTCCACTATAGTGACCTCACCCACGCCAGAATTTATTTCGAAACAAGCTAAACAAAAAGAAGATTCCAGTCGGGGTATAAATATCTCAAAGGAGGAGGAGGAGGGGAAGGGAGAGAGGGGGAAGAGGTGGGGGGAGGAAATTGAGGGTAGGAGAAGAGAGGAGTGGGAGGGGGGAGGAAAGGGGGAGAGAGGGAGTAGAGTGGAGAGGGTAAGGGAGGATACTGAGAGAAGGAAGAGATTGGAGGGGTAAGGGGGAAGGAGAGAAGTGGGAGGGTAATAAGGGATAAATTGGAGGTAAACGAATCCTTCAAGTATTGCCAAGAAACACCGCCTATATTGAAAGAGCTTGTTTCGTTGTACAATCAGGTGGAATCAGGAGCCTACAATTTTCGTACACGATAACAGGGGCCTTAAGATATTCACTGGTGAAGAAAGTAATCACTTGGAGTCTACTGGAGCATACTGAGTCCTCCAAACTCTGTCATAAAGCATACCCACTTTAGTGTCATATGGAGGGATTTTGTTTACTGAAATAGTATTGGCGAATTGGAGCCTACGTATCCCTCCAAATTCATGATGAAGGGATTGTGTTTCCTGGTCTCAGTAGCCCTCCAATTTCCCCCCAAAAGATTCCGTTTCTAAGTTAATGTGGTCAGTGGACAATGTAAGGGATTTATAGGACACTTTAGGACCAGATGTCAGTGCTTGTTCAGTCGTATAATTATAAAGTCATGTTATTTGATATGTGGTGTAGTACATGTATAATTTTCATACATATAGATAATTTTATTGACCACACATACTATTGCACACAGGAATTCGTACACATATTCTTAATGGTTTACAACATAAAGAAAATCTTAAGACTACGTAACTGCAACACATTATTATTATTAGGTTTGTTGTTTTGCAATCACTGAGTCACTTGGTAGACCATTCATTGCAGTACTTTCAGAATACTGACCTCTTTTTCCATGTAACCTGTATAAGAAATCCTGTGGCCAACTGAATATTTCTTCAAGATTAATACAATACATTTCCTTTGGCCTAATTTATAATAACTTTTCATTAAGGGATATACAACAATATATTTTCTTTAACATGACCGTGGAGCATAAGAGCCAGATTTAATAAGGGACCCTGTGATGTAGTCAGAAAATTGGAGATTAGTGAGTCCTTCAAATATTGGCACGAAATACCACCTATAGGGAAGGAGCTTGTTTGGTGGCATGGTGAGGAGGAATCAGAAGGCTCCTATTTTCATACACGATCACAGGGTCCTTATTAATGTGTAAAATAAATAGTATCTCCACATAGAAATTATTTGTTTACAGTTGTCCTCTAGCTTTAATGGGCACGACCTTAGTATCTGACTGTACAGTGAGATATTCCCTATAATATTATTGGGATACATAGAACACATACGGTGCTGTAAATACATACCACTGTTGTACGCGAGGAAAATATTATTAACTAATGTATCAAAGTGTGTGTCTTTGAGCTAATGTGCTTTTAGTGACTTGTATAATATCTAAGTGTGTGTTTTTATGCTAATGTGTGTGTTTTTGTTTTTTGTTTTTTTTTGTAATTTATATATCTAAGTGTGTGTTTATATGCTGTGATTTTGGTAACGTATATATCAATGTGTGTGTCTTTGAGTTAATGTGCTTTTGGTGACTTTTATATATCAATGTGTGTGTCTTTATGTTAATGTGTTTCCAGCACTTAATATATTAATGTGTATGCGTCGTGAATTTTTTTGTGGAGCAGCCTATCCAACACATTGCTTGTGCGACAAACGATTTTTACTATTATCTGTTCCTTATTATTTTATTGTTTCAACACTGCACTGAAAAATATTTAATTCGATATATTTTTTAAGCATTTATTTCCTTGCTGAAATGTGCGGCATGGCGTTGCTACCCTCATTTCAGGGGATGAAAACCTGGTATTTGTATATATGTATGTACAGTCGGCTTCAGGAATTCGTACACTGAGCATTGGTTGATTAAAAGAGGTCTTTATTTTGCACACACTGTAATGATTGTTCTGCTGACTGATTCAAGTATTAGCCAAATTTCATTACTAGAAGTGTTTTGTGTTAGAAAATTAATGTACTGTTTTGTTTTTTTTAGTTGTTACGAACCCTTGATGTCACAGTGGTGTATACGAATTCCTGAGGGTGACTGTACACGAATTCCTGAAGGCGACTGTACTATAAGGAAGTATGTATGTATTTACCTTCCAGTGATTTTTCGGGAGTGCGTCGGTTCATCTCCACTGTAAGGTCGGTCGGTCGGTCGGTGGGTGGGTTTGTCGGTGAGTGGGTTTGTCGGTGAGTTGAGAGAGAGACAGCGGGTAAGCGGACGTCTAGCGGGCAACTTGGTACCGATCACTCACTCTCACCGCACCACACCGCACCACCGCCGCTATCTCCGCCTTTAGGTCACGGGACGCCACAACGCTACTGTACCCCAAGTAGTTCTCAGGTGGTGGTGGTGGTGTTAGGTTCATTATGATTATTATAGATGTGTTATATTGAGTTATTTATTATTATATATATGTTTTTTTTCATTTAGTTATTATTATATATGTGTTTTATTAATTCATTTAGTTATTATCATATATGTGTTTTATTCTTTTAGTTATTATCATATATGTGTTTTATTCTTTTAGTTATTATCATATATGTGTTATATTCATTTGTTTATTATTATATATTATGTGTTATATTCATTTAGTTATTATTATATATGTGCTTTATTAATTTAGTTATTAATATATATGTGTTTTATTGATTTAGTTATTATTATATGTGTTTTATTCATTTATTTATTTATTGTTGTCCACCCACAGTACGTAATGATATGAAATTGGTGCATAGTTTTGTAAGTGTACTAATAACACAACACGAAAAATATCCTCATAATATATAATTAACCAATAGATTTATCGTATTATCATGTTTAGGAAATGAATTGGTATTTTTTTGGGATTTACAATAACACTGGGAGTTCCATTCAAGTTTCTAACACGAATGCTCAAAATTTACACACACCTCTACCAAGCTATATACATCGCTCTTCCATATAAGTTCACGAAATTAACTCTGTAATAAAATTTTTCCAAACCCTAATATTTGTTATCATTGGTTTTGTACCATTGCTCAATAATGTGTATCAATAACTGAAGAATGTGTATCATCATCTTGTATCGGCGAATGTATGAGAGAACCTGTGTGTATATTAAGTAACCCAGGTCAGTTTCCATACATATCTGTTTAAACTCTTATCATATTGTGTTACTATTATCATCTAAGTCAGTTGAGTTTCTACCTGTTTAAGGGAGGTAACCTATTATGGGATATCTGAAGGCTATTGATTCCTCCAAACTATGCCAGGAAACAGAACCCCTTCATATAGAATTATACAGGGGATGTGTTTTGTAGCTCAGTTTGGAGGCCTACATTGACTCCAAATTTACCACAAAAGGTTACTTCTCTTTAAGATCTTGTCAGCCCCCCGTGTGTCAGTTTGTGTTTGCATTACGTCAGCCAAAGGTTAATCCCCGAGTGTGTTAGAGCGTGTCAGGCCTTGTCAGCGAGTGTCAGGCCTTGTCAGGGGAGCGTGTGGCGGTATAGCTTAAACATCATGTATACCCTATTTAATTCCGTGTGTGTGTGTGTGTGTGTGTGTGTGTGTGTGTGTGTGTGTGTGTGTGTGTGTGTGTGTGTGTGTATGTGTGTGTGTGTGTGTGTGTGTGTGTGTGTGTGTGTGTGTGTGTGTGTGTGTGTGTGTGTACAGTTGCAGTCAGTAGTTCCCACTTTCTTTTTAATAGTATAAACCGTGATAATAATAATCAGAAAAAAGAAATACACACACAATCACATCTCGGTTCACTAATTAACATACCAGAGTAGCGACAGAGCTTACTTTAGACCGTGACTGTACATAGATATCTCGGCATGTCATTTAACCC
>JAWQEG010007217.1:20000-23969 GCA_033782935.1 Petrolisthes cinctipes
ACTAGTTCAGAATGCAACTATCTGGTAATTTTAGCAATATTAAGTAAATAAGATGGACGTGAATTTATGCCGTCGTCTGTACATTAGAGCGCCTTGATATCTCCAAAGTGTGCCGGAAAAATTGTCCAGGTTAACAATGATAATGGTTTGTATTCTGTTGCTTAGGTCTGTTCCTTAATTAAGATGTTCCTAATGAATTGATAGTGACAAATATTTTAACCTTAATATGTTTCTAACCAAATTGATATGAAACCTTTAAATAATAATGACTTTAAGATGGTCCTAACTAAATTAATATGAAACCTGTTAATATTATTTGTCTAAGAGATTATAATATATACTAGTAAAATATTCTTATACATATTATAAACTTCGAGTGTGAAGGTGTGTTGGGGAAGAGTTAAGGGGGTGCGGGAATAGGGGAAAGGCTTGGGGGGGTTTGGGGGGTGCAGGAATAGGGGGACAGGCTTGGGGGGGGTAGAAAGCCTGTCCCCTATTCCGCACCCCCTTAACCCCTCCCCAAAGCCTGTCCCTCTACTCCCGCAACCCCAAAACCCCCCCAAGCCTGTCCCTCTACTCCTGCACCCCCCTAAACCCCCCCCCCCCCAAGCCTGTCCACCTATTCCCGCACCCCCTTAACGGGATAGTTCAATGTTGGTCATTCTGGTGCAACTGATTCCACCAAACTATTCCAAGCAACAGGACATCATTATTTTTTTTTATTAATCTGATTCCTGTTTCTTTCCTGGGATACTTAGGAGAAATTAAGGGCACTCTTATGTAGGTACCCGAAAGTTTGTTCTAGTACTCCCGTAATTAAAAAAAGCTTATAGATATATTTACAGAATAAATATTTACAGAATTTATGAAAATGGTCAAGAAGGTATCCCAGTGTGAATCCATTATATTTGGTGTGTAATAACTTAACGGGAAGGGTCAAAGGTCACACCACTTGACCTCATTAGTACCTGGGATAAGGACTAAGGGTGAAGGGAATGGATGAGGGATAAAGGGCTAGAAGTAAGGGGAAAGGGCTAGGAGTAAAGGGGACGAGATAAAGGAAGGGGAGGGGGAGAAATGAGGGGAAGGGGAGGGGGGAGAGATGAGGAAGGGGAGGGGGAAGAGATGAGAGAAAGGGAGGGGGGAGAGATGAAGGAAGGGGAGGGGGGAGAGATGAGAGAAGGGGAGGGGGGAGAGATGAAGGAAGGGGGAGGGGGGAGATGAGAGAAGGGGAGTGGGGAGGAATAAGGGATAGGGGACAAGGGGTGAGGGGAGATGATGAGGGGTAAAGGGATGAGAGATAAAGGGCTAGGAGTAAGGGGACGAAATAAGGGAACAGGGTAGGGAGTAAATTATTCAAATTCCCAGGCCTTCCCATCCCCCTTCCCCCTTCCATCATCCCCTCCATCCCCCCCTTCCCCCCATCTCAGGTAGGGAAATTGTAACCACACCCTTTCCTTACTTACACTCTTACATGCCAAGTGTTGAGAAAGTGTGAGAAAATATGTGTACAGCTTTATACTCTTGTGTATATTTATGTATGTGTGTACGTATATGTATTTCTGTATGTGGGTGTGTGTATATATTATGTAGTTATGGTTGGGTGCATGAAATTTCAAAGGGTTAATAAGATATGAAATGAGAGAGAGAGAGAGAGAGAGAGAGAGAGAGAGAGAGAGAGAGAGAGAGAGAGAGATGGAATGCTATGTTTGGAGATGACTTGTGGTCGTCGTGTCCTGGTTTTCTCTCTCTCTCTCTCTCTCTCTCTCTCTCTCTCTCTCTCTGTGTGTGTGTGTACATGTATATACTGTATATATCCCTGTGTATATCATTAATCCATATATCCATTACTTCTCCGAATTAAACATACTTGACAACATTAATTTCTCTGCCAGTTTTAATGCCTATTCTTTTTTTGTAGTTGTCTGATGAAGTGAAAGCCGCCATATTAAGGCTGAGACAAGATTATGTAGCTATGATTAAATTAATGTGTATTTATTATATGATGCTTCGTGTTCGTCTGTCTGTGGTTAATTTTGTACGAACCACCTCATTTTATTTTTGTATTCTCTTCCCTTTTTCTATCTATCAGAGTATCATCATTCTGCCCATCTGAAACACAAACACAAACACGTGTATATATATATATATATATATATATATATATATATATATATATATATATATTAATTGACAACCATGTGTGGTGATAAGAACCACACCCCAACCAGTGGACTATCCACCAGTCCATCTAATGATCTGTCTCCCCACTCCTCCGTCCACATCTGCTCTCTCTCTCTCTCTCTCTCTCTCTCTCTCTCTCTCTCTCTCTCTCTCTCTCTTCCGTTACCAATCCCTCACTCATGCTGAGCTGGGTTATTGCAGTCAGTGGCATGTGAGGAGCTCTTGCTGATATAACCTCTGCAAGTGACAATATATCTAGGCAAGAGAGAAAGAGAGATATTCTGTATGATAACCAAAGGTGCGACCAATATCATCTCAGAGTCAATTTTCAAAAGATTCGACAATTTCCAATACTACTGTCTTTACATTTATAGTTTGTAGATAGCATTTATTACCATTAATTTTTAGCTACCATTTAATTATATAATTATCCATTTTCTGATTTGCTACATCATATATATTAACAAATTTATCACTATTTTAGATAGGCTCATAACCCTTCTGATTATTCCAACAATTATATATTTCAACAACAACATTATTCACTTACAAATTTATCACACTTTCTGGACACATGACCCTTTGCAATGATTAAACCAGCAACTGTATAATTTCCACACCAATATATAGAGATTAAAACCTATCACGCCATCAGGCCTCTGAGTGGTGGAGAAACTAATTAACTTGCTTGGCTGATACGTCACTCGTGTTGTGAATGACTTGCCGTATGTCTGTCTAGTTAGTACTTTCCCCACAGTATAATGACCCAGCAAAGTGAAAATGTCAGCACCAGTTAGTAGGTCGCTTGTCCCTGCATGGCGCCCAGATAATGTGTTGTGTTGTGTTGTGTTGATGCCTGGTTAGCTTAGGTTAGGTTAGGTTAGGTTAGGTTAGACTTGATTGCATGGGTCAGGTTAGGTTAAGCTAGGTTGGATTGGTTTTCGTTAAGGCTGGGTTAGGTTAGGTTAGGTAGGTTAGGTTAGGTTAGGTTTGATTGCATGGTTCAGGTTAGGTTAAGTTAGGTTGAGTTGGTTTGGTTAAGGCTGGGTTAGGTTAGGTTAGGTTAGGTTAGACTTGATTGCATGGTTAAGGTTAGGTTAAGTTAGGTTGGGTTGGTTTGATTATGCCTGGGTTAGGTTAGGTTAGGTTAGGTTAGCGTTAGGTTTAAACTTGATTGCATGGTTCAGGTTAGGTTAAGTTAGGTTGGGTTGGTTTGGTTAAGGCTGGGTTAGGTGGCTTTGAATTGATTGGGTTAGATTAGGTTTGGTTAGGTTAGGTTAGACTTGATTGCATGATTCAGGTTATGTTAAGTTAGGGTTGGGTTGGTTTGGTTAAGGCTGGGTTAGGTTGAGTTTGATTGAGTTAGGTTACGAGGAGTTAGGTTGACTGGGTTAGATTTGATATGGTTAGGGTTAAAGTTAATCTGATAAGGTTAAATTTAATTAGGTTAAATTAAATTAGATTAGATTGGGTAAGTTTGGGATGGGTCTTGTATAGTGCAATTGACTGGCTGGTCGAGGTGACACTCAGGGTACGATGAAAGTTAATGTATCACTCGTCCATCACTCTCATAAAGTCAATCAAGGAAGGTACTCCACCAAAACTATGTCACAAAACAGTTTAGTGACCCAATATATATATATGTATAGGAATTATGTTTTTCATAGTATAATTTGGAGCAATCTGGAGCCACCTATGATGTCAGAAAACAGTTTAATAACCCAATTTGTGTATTGGAATTATGTTTCGTAGTATAATTTGGAGTAATCTAGAGCCACCTATGAT
>JAWQEG010007218.1:0-79442 GCA_033782935.1 Petrolisthes cinctipes
TGACTGACAGACTGATTGACTAACTAACTGACTGACTGACTGACTGACGTACTGGCTGTGAAATTGTACTGACTGACTGACTGACAGACAGACTGACTGATTGATTGACTAACTGACTGACTGACTGATTGAGTGACTGATTGACTGATTGTATGACTGAATTACTGACTGACTGTGAAATTGAACTGACATACTGACTGACTGTGTTATTATTGAGAGAAATAAGGAGGCTGGCCCCGGCATCTAATAATTATATCTCAAAGAATTTCATTTGTACATTTTCAAACCTCAATATTGATAAAACAAGTAATAATTTTCTCGTGTGAATTATAATGGGTTTTTTTCATTCTATATATTTTTTTATCATATGTATATCTATGGTAAAGTTATCGTAATTAGTACACAAACAACAACAATACTATGAGAAGCTACAATCATAACGTGAAAAAAAAAAAAAATCCATTCGTATCACCACACAAGAATGAGATAAAATGTTTTGCTCCCATTTTTTTTCCTCTGTATCCAAGAGAAAATGTTGAGGAAGAGTGAAGTCTGAGATAAAAGATAGAAAGAGAAGCGACCAGAGGTGTGGGGTCAAACTACGGCCTGTGGTCAAGCCAGGTGACTGCTGGCCTAAACCCCAAGAGACGACACACACACACACACACACACACACACCAACAAACACACACATACATACACATACATACACATACACACACAAACACACACACACACATACACATACACACACATACACACACACATACACACACACACACAGACATACACACACACACACACACACACACACACAGACACACACACACAACACACACACTACATCTCAACGTCTCAGATTTACTTACATAAAAACATACACTCATTCATATAACCAGGGCACATGTGGGGTTTGATTAGATTATATCACAAACGAACACTGTACTAGATTCCGTGTTCGGCTTAAAACCCACAAGTACACTAATGTTAATAAATACCAAGACTTTCACGTTAATGATAATATGAATGAATAGAATACTAAAGATTAATAGCCATTAACAATTTATCAGGGTACATGTATTTATTTTATTTATTTCAATATAGAGATGCTACCACTACCACTACCACTACCCACTACCCACTACCCCCCACTCCTACTCTCTCTCTCTCTCTCTCTCTCCTCTCTCTCCTCTCTCCTCTCTCTCTCTCCTCTCTCTCTCCTTCCTGCGAAATTCTTGTGTTGAGAAATGTGAGTGTCTTGGAGCGAGTAGGTTACCAGAGGGAGAGGGAGGGGGCAGCAACGAACCCCCAAGATTCCCTGATTTCGAGTCAATATTTGCTCCCCCCGCCCCTCGACACCCCGCACTCAGACACACCGCCCCCTCACCTCCCTCTCTCTCCCCCCTCTACTGTGGTAATGGGGGGGGGAGAAGAAGTTTGGGGGGGGGGTTAAACTGAAAGGGAAGGACGTTGTTTGGTGAGGAGAAGGTGCAAAGGGAAAAGAAGAAGAAAGACTGGAAAAATGAAAGGCAGTGGCAAAGGAAGGAATCTGGAAAGGAAGGAAGGAAGGAGTCGGAGGGAAAGACGACACGACTGGAAGGGAAGGATGTTGGTTGAGGGTAGAGATAAAAACGAGCGAAAGCGTGGGGAAGGAAGGGAGGAAATTGACTGCAGAGGGAAGAGGAATAGAGTACAAATGGTGGAAGAACAGAGGAAGGGAGGGGGACTTGGTGTAGCTGACATGAGAAGTGAGAGAATTTCAAAGGGGAGGAACAATAGTTGGGGAATAACAGGAGGGAGGGAGGGGGGACTTGGTGGAGCTGACATGGAGAAGTGAGAGAATTTCAAAGGGGGAGGGACAATAGTTGGGGGAAAAACAGAGGAAGGGAAGGGGACTTGGTGGAGCTGACATGGAGAAGTGAGAGAATTTCAAAGGGGAGGGACAATAGTTGGGGAAGGGAAATAAATAGGTTAGTGGAGAAGGAAACAGGAAGTAGATTAAGAGCAAGAGGAGGAGTCTAGAAGGGAAGAACTTTTTGGGAAGGGTGGATGTGGAATAGTATGATGATAATAATGTAGTACCCGTAATCTATTATAAGGTTCTTCTCTGTATTTTTGGAGGGTGTGAGGGAAAGGAAGTGGAGAAGAGGAGGAGGAGGAGAGAAGATGAGGAGAAACGAGTGATGGAGAAAGAACAAGGGGAAAAGGAACAGAAGGAGGGAGAAGAGAAGAGGGAGGAAAGAGGAAAAATAAGATGAAAAGGTGCAGAAGAAACAAGAGAAGATGCAGAAGGAGGTGGGAGGAAGATGAGGGAAGAAGAAAAGTTTGCAAAAAGGGGTAGAGGTGGAGGAAGAAGAAAAGGTGAAGAAACAAGAGAAGGTGCAGAAGGAGGTGGAGGGGGGGAGGAGGAGGAGGATGAAGAAGAAGAAAGTGAAAGGTGGATAAGAAACAAGAGAAGGTGCAGAAAGAGGTGGAGGGAGAGGTTGAGGAGAGGTGGTGGTGGAGGTGGTGGTGGACGTGTGATGTAGACGCCAGTGGTGAGAACAAAAGAGGCTCGGAGTGTGCCCTGGGAGAATGGACTGGAAAAAGGTAGGGGGAAGAGAGAGAGAGGAGAGAGAGAGAGAGTGAGAGAGAGAGAGAGAGAGAGAGAGAGAGGAGAGAGAGAGAGGAGAGAGAGAGAGAGGAGAGAGAGAGAGAGGGAGAGAGAGAGAGAGAGAGAGAGAGAGAGAGAGGAGAGAGAGAGAGAGAGAAAGAGAAAGAGAAAGAGAGAGAGAGAGAGAGAGAGAGAGAGAGAGAGAGAGAGGAGAGAGAGAGAGAGAGAGAGAGAGAGAGAGAGAGAGAGAGAGAGAGAGAGAGAGAGAGAGAGAGAGAGAGAGAGAGAATTTTTGGTCGAGAGAGAGATGAAAGAGAGAATACATAGAGGGAGAATGAGAGAGACTGACATTAGGTAAAAATGAAAGAGATGACCATGAAAAAGAACATGAAGATAGCGACTGACACACACACACAGAGAGAGAGAGAGAGAGAGAGAGAGAGAGAGAGAGAGAGAGATGAGAGAAGAGGAGAGAGAGGAGAGAGTCAGACAAGGACTCCAGGGGCTCACTTTAAAGTTGGGGTGGAAGGCAAAGTGTGGGGCGGCGAGAGTGAAGCAAAGAAAGAGAACCAGCCAGAGAGACGAGACTTTGGCCGCAGAGATCCACAGAAAAGGTTTACTGGAACAAAGGCAGCCCGGGCGAAAAATTGACTGGAAAAGAACACTCTGTGGAGGGATTCCTGGACAGGTGGAAAGGCACGCTGAAGTGAAAGAGAGAGAGAGAGAGAGAGAGAAGAGAGAGAGAGAGAGAGAGAGAGAGAGAGAGAGAGAGAGAGGAGAGAGAGAGAGAGAGAGAGATGGATGCAAAACTATCACAAAATATATAAACTATGTACCAACAATATTATATGATTACAACATAAACCTAAAACATATGTATTTAATAACAATTTAGATCATGAAGCATACATTCTACTGAACTCAGTAGATTACCAGATTAATATACCCTGGTTGTCAACACTAACACATATACCTCACTGTAAATCTCTTTCACTTAGTAGGAAAAGAGGCCAAGTACGAATTTCATTGGAGTAGAAATTGGCCTCAGAACGAACTATGAAGAAGGAAGAAGAAGAAAGAGGTGTGATTGGCCATTGACTACCTGCTCATCCCTCTGTCTGTTTGTGAGAGAAGACGTAATGGACAGATTTCATCTGGACCCGGAAAGAGGAAATGAAAAGTGAAAAGCTGCACAGACAGTAAACCTCACGTTCACTGGATTAGAAGAGAATTGTAACTTTATACACTCCTCTCTCTCTCTCAATATATATATATATATATATATATATATATATATATATATATATATAATAGTATATATATATATATTATATATATATATATATATATATATATATATATATATATATATATATATATATATATATATATTCCTCTCGCCATGCAAACCACCAACACTGTTTGTTCATTCAAATTCTGTTGCCATTTTTTTCTCCTCAGAAAGTCGACTGGCTACGCCTCCTCCTCCTCCACCTCAGCCATCTTTCCTTCATCGAATATTTTCCGAGGCAAGAGAGAAGGTAAATAACTTAAAACTACCAGGTTTCTCTTTTTCTCGTGGGACACAGAATTAGTCTAAAGTTTCCACCCTCTGAAGATTTTATTTCGTTATTTATTTATTTATTCTTTATTATTTTATCATTTTTCGTTATGGTCTCATTTTTTTCCCGTGTACTTTAAAATGTTCTGGAAAAGGAACGAAAAGAAAAGAACCACTCGCCTGGCTAAATGTAAAGGGCAAACCGTGGTAGAATATTATATGTTGTTAAACTTGAATATATCTCCCCATGTCCCCTATGTATATTTCTTCAGGAAGCCGTACAATAGTCACTGATTCTGGGGGGAAATTTTATGTTAAAGGGGAAGTACAGTGTTGGTAAATCTGGAGCAAATGATTCCTCCAAACTATTCCAAGCAACAGGCCACCATTATTTTTGTTCATGTGGTCCTGTCTCCTGGCATACTTTGGAGGAATCAAGGCACTCCAATGTAACAAAAGCGAATTACCTCCTTAAGGGGGAAGTTTGGTGTTGGTAAATCTGGAGCAAATGAATACTCCAAACTATTCCAAGCAACAACAAAACACCATTATTTCTGTTCATCTGGTCCTGTTTCCTGGCATATTTTGGAGGAATCAAGGCACTCCAATGTAACAAAAGCGAATTACCTCATTAAGTGCGAATTGAGTGGCCACAAAATTCCTCCAACCTGTGCCAGAAAACATGTTACCTCGGTATGTGAGTAGGGGATGAGTTTTGTAACATAGTTTGGATGAATCACAAACCTACCACAAGTCATCGATACAAGCCTCACTAAACAAACCTCCAGGCCTCATTTTATGGATGAGATTTTTTTTGGACGAGATGAAAGGGATTGGTTCGGGTCCGAAGGTGCTTCAAACCCTTAAGGGGGCAGTACAGTAGTGTTGGTAAATCTGGAGCAACTGATTCCTACAAACTATTCCAAGCAACACAGGTCACCAATATGTTTGCTAACCTTGTCCTGTTGTTTTCTGAATTCATAGGAGGAATCAAGGAGCTCCAGTGTACCAAATGTGTATTACCCCCTTAAAGTATTGGCCCACATCTTTACAGGCAATATCCTACGACGGGGATTTGTGTAGCCTAAAGTGTATCAAAGAATTGCCCTGGTGGTGGTGGTGGTGGTGGTGGTGGTGGTGATGGTAAATTCTCGCCCTCTTACCCTCAGTTGTTCAAGTTTATGCATATATGTTTCCCCTCACTCTCACCTCCTCTTCCTTTACAGTTGGCTGAGTAGATGGGAAGGATGTGGGAGGGAAGGAGACAGAGAGGAGAAAACCAATGATGGAAATAAGAAGACTGAAAGGAAGGAAGGAAGAAGAAAAAGACTGATGGAAGGAATTAGGAAATAAAGACGAAAAAAACAAGGATGAAATTGGGATGAAAGGCAGTACGATAGGAAGGAAGGAAATAAGGAAATGAACGAAGATTAGAAAGAAGGAAGAAGCCAGAATGAGAGAATGAGAAGGTGCATGGGCTGACAGATTGACGAGGGGGAGACGAAAGTGAGAGCAGAGTAAAGAAAGGAAGAGGAAGAAAAAAGACTGGGGAGCTAAAGGGAAGAGAAGAGAGTACGACAGATTACTGGTGACAGAGACGATGGAAATGTGAAAGGCCCGGCCGGAATGGACAAGGAGAGGAACTGACGGACAAAATTAGGAGGAAAATAGTTGGTGGTGAAGTGTTATAGGGGGAACGAGAGGACCGGCATCCCCTACTCTTATAGTATCATATAAAGTAATAGAGGTAGACGGTGTTACATTACTTGATATCTATTTGTCACTCGGGGTTTTTAGAGCGAGAATATCTATGATGTTTACAATGTGTGGTACCGATACGATGGCTCCATAACTATTCAACACAGCCATCGCAACGGTATTATACACCATCGTCAACACCATGTATGTTCTTGACTACGACTCTTATTAGATTGACAAAGGATGAATGTGTGTACCCGCTTGAATTCAGGCTACGAAGGAGGTTTTGTGCTACACCCGTCCTCCCTACTTACCACAGTAAAGAATTCATTATATTTATATGTAGAGAGTTAACCTCATATGAAAATAAATTATCATAAGGTTATGCATATACTCCTTGTGATTTGATAGACTCTTAATGGTAAATAGGAGGGTTACCGAATCCTCCAAACTATGACACGATACAACAGATCCCCTATTAGTAACATGGAGGTGATTTGTTCCCTGGCAAAGTTTGAAGGAATCAAGGTACTCCAATGTATGTACCAACACTGTACTATTTCCTTAAAATTCACACCCGGGGTTTCACCGTATAATTTTTTCATGAGTACGAATAAATCCAGTAATTTGTTTTCCTTCTTGTTTCTTCTCCTATACAGATCCTTCCTTAGCAAGCAACAACCTACAACAACACAACACAACATACAAGTGCCGCTGCTGACGTTTCCGTGTTATGCCCCACCTCTGAGATATCATGGCCATTATACCCCAACCCACCGCTGAAATAATGGCTGAAAATAATTATGAGAGGGGCCCGAGTGTTGTGTTGTGTTTCCTTTCCCACCATTACTGTTATTCCCACTGCTTCTGTTACTCTTACTGTTACCGTTACTGTTAATGTTACTGTTACTTACTGTTATTCCCACTACTGCTGTTACTCTTACTGTTCCCGTTACTGTTAATGTTACTGTTACTTACTGTTATTCCGACTGCTTCTGTTACTGTTACTGTTACCGTTACTGTTAATGTTACTGTTACTTACTGTTATTCCCACTACTGCTGTTACTCTTACTGTTCCCGTTACTGTTAATGTTACTGTTACTTACTGTTATTCCGACTGCTTCTGTTACTTTTACTGTTACCGTTACTGTTAATGTTACTGTTACTTACTGTTATTCCCACTGCTTCTGTTACTCTTACTGTTACCGTTACTGTTAATGTTACTTACTGTTATTCCCACTGCTTCTGTTACTCTTACTGTTACCGTTACTGTTAATGTTACTGTTACTTACTGTTATTCCCACTACTGCTGTTACTCTTACTCATATCATTACTGTTATTCTCACTACTGCTGTTACTCTTACTGTTACTCATATCATTACTGTTATTCCCACTACTGCTGTTACTCTTACTGTTACTCATATCATTACTGTTATTCCCACTGCTGCTGTTACTCTTACTGTTACTGTTACTCATATTATTACTGTTATTCCCACTGTTACTCTTACTGTTACTATTACTCATATCAGTACTGTTATTCCCACCACTACTGTTACTCCCACCAATACTGTTACTTCCACCACTACTGTTACTCATATCAGTACTGTTATTCCCACCACTACTGTTACTCCCACCAATACTGTTACTTCTACCACTACTACTGTTACTCATATTATTACTGTTATTTCCATCACTACTGTTAAATATTTTACTTCTCCCACCTCGACCATTACTCCTCTCATTTCCCTTAATAATCAGTTCTTGTTTATGCCTCATGTTGTCCTATTTGTTGTCATTCATTAATCTTGGTGTTTCTCCTCCTTTCCTCCTCCTTCACTGGTCCCTCCTCCTTATTCTCCTCTCCTTTGTTCCTCCTCATCATCATTCTCATTAGTATTCTCATCTGTCTAGTCTAGTCCTTCCCATCTCGCCTCATTGTCAGTCTCATCTTCGCCTCCTCTTCTTCATCCTCCTCCTTTTATCTAACCCATCTCACCTCATTCTCATTCTCCACTTCTCCTCCTCATCTCAGCTCATTCTCATCTTCACCTCCTTTCTCTCTCTCCTTTTCCTCCTACTCCTTCTTTTCCTCTTCTCTTCTCCTCCACCTCCATCTCCACCTCCTCCACCACCACCACCGAAACTCTAAACCTTCTCCTCCATCTCCTCCACCACCACCACCACCAGAACTCTCCACTTTCTCCACCTCCTCCACTTCATCCATCTTCCCCACCTATCACCATCACAACCAACCACCTTTACTCTCTCTCTCTCTCTCTCTCTCTCTCTCTCTCTCTCTCTCTCTCTCTCTCTCTCTCTCTCTCTCTTTTTCCTCCCCTGTTTCCCCTCCTGCATCTCTTCCTCTTCCTCCTCCTCCACCACCACCAGGCAGCTTCCACCATCGCCTGCTAAGTTAGATTTGATTGTGTGACACGGGGACCACCAGAGTTACTCCTCCTTACAGTCTGGGCAACTCTTGGGGCTCAAGTTAATACCATGTCTCTTATGGCACGGGGACCTGTTCTGTTTCTTGAGAGGCCGTGTTGTATGGGGTCAATTTTTGGTTAGCTTGGCTTTGATTTGGTTAGTTTTGAATAGCTTTGGTTAGATTAGTTTCCATAGATTAGGTCAGGTCATACTATGTAGATTATGTTAGGAATGTGTTAGGAACTGGTTACGTGAAATTGGGTTAATGCATATGATGACATTTTGCTCAATAAAAATCACATCAAAAAATAATGAAGCTTGAGCAAAAACGTAGTAGGAGGCCAGGCCGAGTAGGAGGGAGGGATGTATTGTATGTACTTTCCCCGTACCCTGACAGACTTTGGGATTTTGCCGCCCGACCCGCGTCCTGCCAGCCACCTCGTTCGCCAGCTTTTTCCTGCCACCTTTTCCTCTCGCTTCCACGTAAACTTGGCATCCAGCTTTTTCACCGAAACTTGAATCCCCATTTTTGCATCCCCCCTTCTTAAATGCATGGTAACTTGGCATTTTATGTGGAAAACAACTGTGGTAGAAGCTGCGAGGCTCTTCTGAATTTGGTGTAAAATATTAATATGAATTATGAAAATTCAGTACATTGAGAAGATGTAATGAATTTATTATTATAAGTACTATTATTAGCATTATTATTATTATTATTATTATTATTTTCATTATTATTATCATTATTTTCATTATTATTAGTATTATTATTATCATTATTATTAGTATTATTATTATTAGTATTATTTTATTTACACCAATCCACACAACTACAATACAACACACAGCATCTACCACCACTCAAACCATCGTACTCCACTAACGAAATTGCCACATCACACCTCCTCCTCCCTATTACCACAAACACCCTACTATAACCCACGTCCGTCTCCTTGTTATCACCATTACTATAAACGAGTCTCATGTACAGTTGGACACATGAATTCGTACACAGTCTGTTGTTTTCGAGGAATTATAACATACAGATAATGTAAAACCACATACTGTAACTGCAATACAACATTATTATCAGGTTTGTTGTTTTCCCATCAGAGAGTCATTTAGTAAACCATTCATTGCAGTACTTCCAGAAAAATGTCCTCTCTTTCCATACAGCCTGTGTAAGAATTCCTGTGGCCAACTGTACAGTCGGCGGCAGAAGTCGTGTCGCCTCACCTGCTTCACCAAGACGCACAGTGTTCATGGACTCGAGAAATACGCATGTTTTCTACACCTAATAATCTCGAGTCTATGAACATTGCGTGCCTCGGTGAAGCAGGTGAGGCGACAGGACTTTTGCCGCCGACTGTACCTGTCTGCCCTCACCACCACAACCACAACCACCACCACGTTACGACCCACACACTGGATGATAACACCTTGCCCCGTCATTACCACACACACACCACAGTCCTATTTCTACCACACTTACGACCTACCTACCTCCCTAACACTAACCACCACCATACCGTCAACAGTAGGCTACACAGACGCCACCAACACTGTTTGTTCCATGCCTCATTTCACCAGCACTCCATCACAACATTCTACTCACTGCCCCTTACCCCACTACTGTATAGCCTGCACCACAACACACCACACAACATCACTTACTTATTACCACTATTTCACATTACAACACACTACACAACTCAACATCACTTATTACCACTATTTCACATCACAACAACACAACGTCACAAAACATCACTTACTTATTACCACTATTTCACATCACAATACACATACACCACGTCACACAACATTACTTACTACCATTATCACACACTACACCACGTCTCTCTCTCTCTCTCTCTCTCTCTCTCTCTCTCTCTCTCTCTCTCTCTCTCTCTCTCTCTCTCTCTCTCTCACAAAGCAACCACCATTTCCTCGGAACAATAGGAGGTCTTGGCCCCCACCGCAGTGCTGGTATTAACGCAGTAATAAACAGGGTCCTAGGAGACATACGCGTCACAATTACACCAGGAGATGTGTCTAGGCCCTCTTCCCGCTCCTCCTGGCTCTCTCTCTCTCTCTCTCTCTCTCTCTCTCTCTCTCTCTCTCTCTCTCTCTGTACATACCTCTCCGCTTGCTTTAATAATGTCCTCTTCCATCTGTTGTTGTTATTGTTGCTGTTGTTGTTGTTGTGTGTGTGTTACTGGCTTGTTCTACCCGCTTTTCTCCCCCGTCTCCTTCTGGTGTATTCTTCCGTCACTGTTTATCCATATGTAGGAGAGAGAAAATATTAATAGCCTTGTCTAATTTACAGTATGTGTGTGTGGGGGGGGGGGGGGCTTCGTGCATGTGATAAAAACTCATTCATTATCCTCCTTCCATTACGTTCTTTTTCTTGATTTTGTTGGTTACCCTTCCCCCAACACTCAACTCTCTTTTATTTCCACCCACCTCACCCCTTTTCCTCCTCACGTATTCCCTCCCTTCATCCTTCCCATTTCCTTAACATTCAATCCCCTTCTTTTCCTTCCATCTATCCCCCGTTTCCTCTCTTTGTCCCCCACCCCCCACCCTTTTCCTCATTTTGTTCCCTCTATATCCTTCCCATCCTCCCACACTCAGTCGCCTTCTTTTCCCTCCCATCTCCCTCCCCCTCCTTTTCCTCACATATTCCCTCTCTTCATCCTTCCTTACCCCACACTTTATCTCCTTTTCTTTCACATTCACTCCCCCCCCCCCTCCCTTTTCCTCACTTATTCCCTCTCTTCATCCTTGCCACCCCCACCCCTCCCCCCTCCCTTTTCCTCACTTATTCCCTCTTCATCCTTCCCACCCCCACACCTCCCCCCCCCTCCCTTTTCCTCACTCATTACCTCTCTTCATCCTTCCCTCCCCCCACCCCATCCCCTACACTCACCCCCCTCTCTTCCCCACAGTCCCTCTCCAGACCAATTTGATTGTCACGGGCCTCGTTGCCAACCACGGCACTTTTCCATGTGGCAGAATTCACTTTTGTTTTGCCTGAATGCGAACCAATCAAACCGGGATTAAAGGTGTCAAGAGTGAAGGCCATGAAACCAGACTGAAAGCGAATAAAAGGTTTGGTAGTGCGGCCGGTGAGCTTGTGGTGGTGATAATGGTGGTGGTGGTGGTGGTGGAGGAGAGGCGACGGTGGGGGGAATGGAGGGGGGATGGAAATAGGTAGTGTAAGTGCTGACATACAGACGAGAAGACGAGGAAGTATATTGGTAGTGATGGTGATGGGGGTAGGAGTTGTGTAGCTGGATCTTTGGTGGTGGTGGTGGTAGTAGTGGTGGTGGTGGTGGTGGTGGTTGTGGTGGTAGGAGATGTGTAGCTGGATCTTTGGTTGTGGTAGTGGTGGTAGTAGTGGTGGTCATGGTGGACGTAGTGGTCGTAGTGATGTTGGTGATATCATTGCTTGCTATGCTTGTGATGGTTGTGGTGTAATTGGTGATAATATTGGTAGTGGTGGTGGTGGTGGTGGTGGTGTTGGTGGTGGAGGGAGTGTGGTGGTATTGGTGGGGGTGGTGGTGGTGGTGGTGGAAGGAGTGTGGTATTATTAGTGGTGGAGGGAGTGTGGTGGTATTGGTGGTGGTGGTGGTGGTGGAGGGAGTGTGGTATTCTTAGTGGTGGAGGGAGTGTGGTGGTATTGGTGGTGCCAAGTGCCGGCGTTGTAGTGTCGTTAGTGATGGTAACAGAAGTGGAGGAATAGGACGAGGACGAGGAGGAGGAGGTTAAGGATGAAACAGCATGGTATTGATGAAACATTTACCCGTGTAGGGGATTACCGTCAACATGAACGAGTGGTGTTGGAGTGTACGTACATGACGGGGAAGGGGTATGGAGAGTTGTATTGCCGTATTGGATCCATGTGTACAAGCGTCAGCAGAAGGTCACTGACATTCATTCTATACGTGATATCAACAAATAGGGTTCTATACTGTATTGTCGTCATATTGGAGGGCTGCTGATTCTACCAAACTGTACTACAAAATAGATCACGTATTCGTATCCTGAGGCACTACTGTAGTTTGTTTCCTGCCATATTTAACGAGAGATTCTATTGTAGGTGAATTGGAATGCTGCTGATTCCTCCTAACTTTGCCCGAAAACAGACGCCTTCAATAGTACAGTTACGGAAGGGAGTTTCTTTACCACCATGGGATCTCCCTATACTCTACCACAAACCTTTAGTTGACCATATAGTTTTCTTGCTTAAGCTAATTGTAAGTTACATTATTATTAAAATTTCCTGGCAGCTCATCTACCAATCAACTTCGTCGTTATTCATTTTACAATCATTCATTCATTCTTCTGTTACTAAACTAAGGTGTGTGCTTGGATAAGAGGGACCCTATGGGGGTAAAGAAACTCCCGTTCCGTAACTGTACTAATAGGAAATCTGTTTCATGGCATAGTTTGGGTGAATCAGAGACTTTCCAATTCACCAACAACAGACTCTCTCCTTAAGGATCGGGATCTAGTGAGAAAATTGAACACAAACCGTACACAAGGTAATGAACCATGTTTCACGGTTACAAAACTGATTCATCGATTAATTGATTATTATTAGGCGCCGCAACAGCGAGGTCATATAGCTCTAGTTACAATACTATAATAGTTTATCATTAATCATTAACTACATTATGCAGGATATGGTGACTACTAACCTACTTCTGCGAGTCGTAAACAACACATTAGGTAGACGCCATTAATTAAGTTCACCACAACAACACTGACCACCTATGGGTAAGCAGGCACCCATTAAATACACTAATTCTAAGATTATTTCACTTTCACACTATTCGTAAGTTATCTTAAGTGGATGAATATGTATAGTACTCAAAATGACAGGAAAATAAACAGGGAAAATACAGCACTAAATCAATGCTTACCTAGACAAGTTATCCACTGCCCGTGACGTCAACACAGTGAGTGAATATAACTGACTGAATATCATAGGCGCCAGCAACTCCCTCACACACACACCACCTGCCTAGATATACGTTCGTAATTTATTCTCTGATGACATCTGATTTTATACTGACAAAACTCTTTACAAAACTCACTCACACAGTTATTTATGCATGATATTATGTGGTATTGACTATTAAAGAGAGTAAATCATCAACTCAGTAAATAAATATAAATGTCTATATATACATCAATGGCAACTCTAATCACTACACACACGACTTGCAAATGTGTTTACGGAAACCTACATCTGTAGCAGAAGCAGAAGATTAAAACATATCTTGATTCAGGGTACCTAACCTAATTATTAACCCTCCCACTATGTATCAAATAACTTAATGGTGTTTTGCAGTAACGTTTCCCAGAGTGTTGTTTGTGGCTTGTACTAATTGAGAGAAGAGGAGGAATGGGTTTTTTTTTCCACAACAATGACTGACTGTACAATAAGTGTTAATAAAACCTATGATTTAGTCAGCATATTGAAGGTAAATGAGTCCTACAAATATTGCCACGTAACACCATCTATATAGAATGGGCTTGTTACGTGGCATAGTCAGGAAGAATAATAAACCAACAATTCTCATACATGATCACAGGGTCCTAAATTAAGATGATAGTATACCTTTGGTACTTTGGAGGGTCTTGATTCCTCCAAAGTATACCAGGAAACAGGACCAAATAAACAAAAATAATGATGGCCTATCGCTTGGAATAGTTTGGAGGAATCAGTTGCTCCAGATTTACCAACACTGTACTACCAACCCTTTAATAAACCCATCGAATATATTGTATTTCAAAAAGCTTTATAAATGAGTCCTGCCACAATCACCGAACCCACAATTATTATTACTATGAAATTTTAAATGTCTAAAATACGAGTATGATTTTTTTAATTACGGACCCTGTGCTCTTGTATGAGAATTGATGGCTTCTGAAATCTCCTGCCTATGCTACGAAACAAGCTGCTTCCATAAAGGTGGTGTTTCATGGCAGTATTTGAAGGACTCATTTACCTCCAATTTTCTGACTACATCACAGGCTCCCTTAATAATAGAATGGGTTGCAGGATCGATGCAGTTGTCCTGTATATAGCCCTTCATAAACAAGAAAGAACATTATACATTTTTTGACTAACACTAGGAGATATTATTACTTTAGGAGGAAGACATAATATTCATATAATATACTTCTCATCGCCCTAAAATTCAAGGTAAGAATACTTACTGTGTTGGTAAATATGGAGCCAATGATTCCACCAAACTATATATTCCAAGCAACTGAACACCATTAATTTTTTTTAATTTTTTCATCTGGTCCTGTTTCCTGGCATACTTTGGAGAAATCAAGGCGCTCCAATGTACCAATTGTGTATTGCCCTCTTAATTCAATGCTATCTTGACGGCAAAGTGGAGGACTACAGATTCCTCCAAACTACAGGACAATGTGTTACAAAACAGATCCCTTATTAGAGGCTTCGAAAAACAAAATAATGGCTACTCTATACAGTATGAATTAGCGGTTCCTGGTATGTACAGTTACGCCCATTATCACTGCAACACCTTCCATGCAAGAAAACGGCCTCGATAAATGCTGCGAATCCATTGTTGTTGTTGTTCTCTGTAATAATAATGGGTTGGTTATAATCCTTGTTACCAACCATCTATCCTGACCACCTAACCTAACCTAACCTAACCTAACCTATGAGAGAGAGTACAATAATAATAATAATAATATATAAAAAGGAAGGTATTCACAGTGATCCTCTCTCGTAAAAGCGTCAGGGAATGAGGTGTTATTGGAAAAGTTATGTTACCGATAAATCAGGAGTTGTGGAGGTGTTCGTAAATCACCGTTTATGCCCCCGTAGCCACGTCGACTATGATATCGGGAGACTTATGGTGCTCACGTCACACCCAGTCCTGTAGGAGATGAGGCTGAGGTGGGATATAGGGGACTTGTGTATAGTTCAGGCTGATATGATTGACGGAGAGGGTCCTAGGTGAAGGGATGCGTGAGGTAAACCACATAGAGGGCTGTATGTGTGGTAGACAGATACGGTACTGAATGGCTGACTGGTGGCTGCAGGAAGGAGTAAAGAGGTGAGTGAGACAGAAGGGAAAAGGAGAAGATAGGTAAGTCACAAGGGTCAGTGTATGATAGACAGGCATGTGAGATATAGAGACTGAAAGAGGTGAAACAGAGAGGAGTTTGTGTAGTGGGCCGGCTATGTGTGTGTGTGTGAGAGAGAGAGAGAGAGAGAGAGAGAGAGAGAGAGAGAGAGAGAGAGAGAGAGAGAGAGAGAGAGAGAGAGAGAGAGAGAGAGAGAGAGAGAGAGAGAGAGAGAGAGAGAGAGAGAGAGAGAGAGGAAAAAAAAAATTGAATTGAGGGAGGTGAGGTGGAAGGGATATGTAGGGATATATGGTCGACAGATAAACAGGAAGACAGAGAAGGCGGTCAGGAAGGACATGAAGTACAGTACAGCACTATATACCATACTTAATAGACAGATATGTACGAGTCTAGTTTAACCCACCCGTTTATATACTATTGGTCTATCGTTTAAAGTTCACACCCATAGCATATATTATAGGCCTATGTTGTACACGGCACCTAAAACTCTGCTCAACACACACCTTCAACAGCAACCCTTAGGCCTCACTTCGACCCTTCGGAAATATATTGTGTGGGGGGATGAAAAGGCGTTATAGGGGAAAGAGAGAGAGAGAGAGAGAGAGAGAGAGAGATAGAGAGAGAGAGAGAGAGAGAGAGAGAGAGAGAGAGAGAGAGAGAGAGAGAGAGAGATAGAGAGTAGTAGTAGTAGTAGTAGTAGAAGTAGTAGTAATGGTAGTAGTAGTAATAATGATAATAATAATAATAGTAGTAGTAGAGGCAGCAGCAGCGGTAATAGTAGTAGTGGCCTAGTAGTAATAATAGTAGTAGTAGAGGCAGCAGCAGCGGTAGTAGTGGTAGTAGGAGTAGGACTACTTTGTTGTAGTAGTAGTAGTAGCAGCGGTAGTAGTAGCAGCAGCAGCGGTAGTAGTAGTAGTAGTAGTAGCAGCGGCAGAAGCGGTAGTAGTAGTAGTAGTAGTAGCAGCAGCAGCAGCGGTAGTAGTAGTAGTAGTAGTAGTAGTAGTATAGGGTGAGTGGGAAGGGAAGGGGAGGGGTAGGACAGGGTAAGGGTGAGGGGCGATATATTGCGGCAGGAAATTTAGTACTTCCGAAAGTTGTTCCATTTTTCATCGCCGTTGTGTCGGTGCGGATGTCTGGTGGGAGTGGGGGGTAAGGGGAGGGGGGGAGTTGTTGTAGGGGTGGAGGGTGAGGGGGAGGGGGAGTTGTTGTAGGGGTGGAGGGTGAGGGTGAGGGGGGAGGGGGAGGGGGAGAGTGGAAGGAGAGGGAGGGAGAGAAAGACACAACAGCCTCTTTAATAGTGAATGTAGGGAGTGTCAAGGGGATGTGATGGGGAGGGGAAAATGGGGAGGGAGGGAGGGAGGGAGGGGGAATTTGAGGGAAGAAGGGAAGTGGGAGGGACACACACACACACACACACACACACACACACACACAGAAAACAGCCTCTTTAATAAATGGGATTGGGGTAGATTCTTTTCCATTCCTCATTCCTCTCTCTCTCTCTCTCTCTCTCTCTCTCTCTGGGTCGGAAGAATGCATTTAAGCCTTTTCAGGTTTTTTATTTCTCTCTCTCTTTCTTTTTATTTCTGTCTTGCTCCTTCCTCTTGTTCTCTTTCTCTGTCTTCTTTCTCTTTCTTTCTTTGCATCTGCTGTATTCTGTTTCTTACTCTTTCTCGCTATTCTTTCTGTCTTCCTGTCTCTTCTTTTTCTTTCCCTTCCATATATTTTTTTTTTCGTTCTCAGTCTCTTTCTCTGCTCTGTTTGTCAGTCTGTGAAAATTATTTATTATATGTTAAGCCGAATGTGTCATCTGTTCAGGTGAAAAGAAATATACAATGGAAAGACGCATACCACCAAATAAAACAAATTACTTTCTTTCAAACAGAGAAAGAAAACATAGAGCCTTAATTAAGTAAAAGGAAAATATCTAATTATATCTTGAGAGAAAACGAGGAGTAGGAGGAATAAGGAACATAGAATCAGAAAGACAGATTGCAGATAGTACACTGTTGGTAATCTGGAGCAACTGATCCCTCCAAACTATTTCAAGCAACGGGACACCAGTATTTGTGTTCATGTGGTCCTGTTTCTTTTCATATTTGGGAGGAATCAAGACTCTCAAAGAACCAAAAAAAAATGTATTACCTCCTTAAGAAAATAAAGCCTAACATACAGATAAACGAACGACCAAAATATATAGACACAGAGAGAGAGAGAGAGAGAGAGAGAGAGAGAGAGAGAGAGAGAGAGAGAGAGAGAGAGAGAGAGAGAGAGAGAGGCATACAGAGATGAAGAGAGAATTTAAAGATATTCAGGCCTGTATTGGTTACTGACGGGTGGGTAATAATGTGACAGCTTTGCACATTAAAAACAACCCAAGTATTTTATAGCCTCACCGGCCGCTAACACACCGTGAACGCAGGCAGGCAAGTCCAATGATGAATGAACCACACACAATAAAAGCTAAAATGTCACCACCCACACCACCGGCAGTAAAATAAGGTAGAGAGGAGCAGGAGGCCATGGAAAAACAAAAAACAGCTGTAAACGTAGACGGACTCAAACAGTATTTACACTGATGAGAAAGAGATGGAGGAGGAGAGGAAGATAAGGAAAAGGAGGAAGAGGAGGAGAGAAAGGGGAGAGGGACGAGAAAAAGAAGGAAAAGGAGGAAGAGGAGGAGAGAAACGGGAGAGGAAAGAGAAAAAGAAGGAAAAGGAGGAAGAGGAGGAGAGAAAGGGGAGAGGGAAGAGAAAAAGAAGGAAAAGGAGGAAGAGGAAGTGTAGTAGTAGGAAAAGCGTTGGGTGTATTTGGTTGGTTGTTATTTAATCATTACTGTATGTGTGTATGTGTGTGTCTGTGTGTGTGTGTATGTGTGTGTGTGTGTTTGTGTGTATGTGTGTGTGTGTGTGTGTCTGGGTGTGTGTGTATGTGTGTGTGTGTATGTGTTGCATGAAAGCCCATTTGCCCGACCCAAAGTTTATTGTTAATGTCATCGCATATTTTTGTTCCGATGGGGCTCAATGCTTTTAAGGGGAAAGGTTTTTTTTTTTTTTATTTTTTTTTTTTTTTTTTTTTTTGAAGGTCTGCGATTGCTACAAACTATGCTACCAAACAACAGATCCCCCATTTTGTTACCATTGAGGGCATCTGTTTTCTGGCATAGTTGGGAGGAATCAGTAGCCTTCCAATTTGCCAACAAAAGAATCTCCCGTTAATTATCACTTGGGCATTTTTCCAAAGCGCTAAGCATTATTATGGCCGGGGGAGGAAGGGGGAGGTGAGGGGGGGGGGGGGGCGCTCCCTCCTGCATGGTTTTCATTCTCACTGTTTATAATATTACCCTTAAGGGAGAAGAAGTACAGTGTTGGTAAATCTGAAGCAATTGATTCCTCCAAACTATTTAGTCCATCCGATAAAAAAAAAATAATAATAAAAAAAAAAAAAAAATAAATAAAAAAAAAAAAAAAAAAAAAAAAATAATAATAATATTAATAATAATAATAATAATAATAATGGAAAAAAAATAGTCAAGACCATCGATGTTAAGGGTGTAATTCACTTTTGGTATTTTGGAGTGCCTTGATTCCTCCATAGTATGCCAGGAAACAGAACCAGAAGAGCAAAACTAATGGTGTTCTGTTGCTTGGAATAGTTTGGAGGGTTCAGTTGCTCTATATTTACCAACACAAAATATCCCCCTTAACTACTTTAGAAAATAAATATTGGTATTTTTTTCCTGTACTTTTACATTGGCATATTATTTCCTTTTAAAAATACCCTTAACCCCCATAAAAAAAAAAAATATTGGCTACAAGCGTTTTCTTATTTAATGAGAAAATTGAAACAGATTAAGCGCATTTTTTACATTTTTACTCAAAAGTCATACACGAACCGATCAGTCAGTCAGCCAGTCAGTAATTCTGTCTGCCAGTCATTCAATCATTCAGTCATTCAGTCATTCAGTCAGGAAGCCAGTTAGTCAGTTTGCAAGCCAGTCAACCAGCCAGTCAGCAAGCCAGTCAGCCACTCAACCAGTCAACCAGCCAATCAGTCAGTCAACGAGTCAGCAAGCCAGTCAGCCAGTCAGCCAGCCAATCAGCCAGTCAACCAGCCAGTCAACCAACCAATCAGCCAGTCAGCCAGTCAACCATATCATCAACAAACAATAACATCAGTGGTCCGGGGTCAGTCAGTCTTCGTGTATGTGTAGGTGACAGAGGGAAATGAGAGAGGAAGGAAAGATGGAGAGAGGAGGACAAAAGAGAGGAGAGATAATAGAGGAAAGGAGAAAGAGAAAAGACAGACAGAGTGATGGAAGATGTGGGGAACGTGTGTGTATGCATGTGTGTATGTATGTGTGTGTGTGTGTGTGTGTGTGTGTGTGTAGACAAAGAGAGTGATGGAAGATGTTGGGAATGTGTGTGTATGTGTGTACTGTATGCAATAATAATAATAATAATAATCGGTTTATTAAATAGTAGCAGCTGGTAAGCTGAAAACGTACATATTACAATAAAACAATAATGGTAAAAATGGGAATGAAAACGAAGACACAAAAACATATGGGAGAAAAATACATATACGTAGATAAATGAGGAAATACACAGAGATTTAATAACATATATATAAATACATGTATGCATACACACAAACATATATATTCATACATATACACATACTGTACATATATGTACAGTACATATATATACACATACACACACATACATATACACATATATATACATATACATATATATACACATACATACACACACATACATATACATACATACATACATATAAATTCTTATACATGCATACATATACATATACATTAATATACATACACATACACACTTATATACATGATATAGGAAATGCGTGCAGCTCTATGGGTCAGAATGGCTTTGAGGTGTGAAGGAAATTGGATATAGTGAGGTGAGGTGAGAATAAACAGAGATTAATACTGTGTGTGTGACTATCCTGAAATAGGTTAACTTTGTTGTGTTTGTAGACAGAGAGTGATGTGATAGAAGATGTGGGGAATATATGTTTGTGTGTGTGTGTGTGTGTGTGAGTTAGAGAGAGAGAGAAAAAAAAAAAAAAAAAAAAAGAGAGAGAGAGAGAGAGAGAGAGAGAGAGAGCAATAAATACATGCCATGCACTTCAAAACAATTTACACCAATAATAATATAGTACTGCAGTAAGAGAAAACTATCTTGTTAGTGACTTGGAAGGTGTGTGTGTGATTCCTCCAAACTATATCACGAAATATATTGATTCCCTATTAGTACCATTGAAGTCATCTGTTTCTTGTCATGATTTGGAGAAATGAGTAGCCCACTAATTTACACTCAAAACAATCTTCCCTTAAAGATGAACAGCTATAGAGTACAGTGATAGATATGGTTAGTTTTATTTATTCGTTATTAACTCACATTTTTGTTTTAATAGCGCTGTAAGAATATATATATATTTTACTGTTTTATTGTATGTATACACAACAAAAAACCTATCGTTACACTTTCTGCGCAATACAAAATGATACCACGAATGAAGGTTTTTGACAACAGCCTTCTCACATTGGTAACCCTGCGTATGTATTATGTTGCGGCCGCATCTGTTATCAAAAACCTTCATTCATGGTGTCACTTTGTATCGCGCAGAAGGTGTAACGATAGTTTTTCTGTTGTGTGTACAGTTGTGGGCACATGTAACAGACACACTTCAAACACGGGACCCCTTATCGAGTATAGAATAGATAGAATAGGACGCGTTGCCTCTACACACACACACACACACACACACACACACAACGTCTAATGAATCCCACGTTATGTTCAATAAGGGACCCCGTTTCAGGTGTGTCTGCTTCATATGTCCGCAACTGTACATACGTGGAAGCCCATTCATTAGCTTTAATTTATTCCCAATAACAATTTGCATGCAATAGATATTTAACCCCGATAAAATGTTGTGAAGGAAAAACGTTTTATTTTCAGAGAGAGAGGAAATTTATTATGTCGTTATTTTCATTAGCTGAAAGGTTCATTATCTCGGTGTAGTGCATTGAATTATTAGTATAGAATCTGGACAAAATACGGGAATAATGCTGAGCACTATTGTTTATAATATATTGTATCTTGGTTGAATAATTCTCAGCAGTAATAATGTTTATTTTTACGTGTTCTTCTTTCATTCGAGTTTCTTATCTTAGTTGAATCATTTTGAGCACCACTGTATGTATGTATTATATCATTCGAGTTTATTATACTGTAGTGGTATAAAAGAGGAATAAGAAATATAGTGGGTTATTTTTCACTACTTGTCAGCCACACAATGCAGCTTATTCCTACTATGACTGGAATCTTACCTGTGAATGAATTAATTAGTGACTTTATAACCCACAATAATTAAAAGAAGAGAAAGCACTAAATGCATCATGTACTCAACCACACTCCCAAAATTTCAGGCAGACTGTAATGGCACAATCATACTTATTAAAAAAAAAACACACACACACACACACACTTTGAACATTCTACCTCACCCATAATCTGCCATTTGCGTTTATTTGTTATTTATTCAACGGCACACAGACAGATCCATTCAATTACTGGCACCACTAATAAAAGAGTTGGAGGGTGTGGGAACCGGTGATTTATAGTGTGGATATTATTGGAAAAGGGTAGAAGAAGGACGTGACAGAGGAGGGCTACGATATTATAGAGTAACAAAGGAAAGAATGAATGAGAAGAGAAAAGCAGTCAGTATTCAAGTGGATTATCAATATATATATATATATTTTTTTTTTTAGAGTAACTTTGGTTGTGAATCTCATTAACTAATTATTATTTATTACAAGAGATTAACAGGCAGACAGACACCAACAGCTATTAAGTCCACACACACACTGACATAAATACACACACACACACACACAAGGGCACACATAAACCACACCGAGGAGCCCGAGAACCAATAAGCATACATACGTGAGCGGGGTTTGCCATAAACAATAAATATTAGAAATCAATAACAAGTCCCGCGTCCCGTTGAAATGTTACCTAGTCTAATGCCTCCTTATTTTCCCGCCTTTTGTCTCTGATGCTGGAATATTTTTTTTTTTTTTTTTATTGTCTTGGGAAGGGAGGGGGAAGGAGAGGCAGAGAAAGAGGGAAGAGAAAAGGCAGTAGGGGAGAAAAAGAGCAAAGTGGGAAGGGAGGAGAAAGGGCAAGAAGAGGAATGGGTGAGAGAGAAAGGGAGAGGCTTTTGGACGAGAGGTGAAGATGTAACGAGCCCCGACCCCCTCCCCATCACCAGCTCAAATATACCCTGTGAGAAGAATAGATATACATTGTCCCCTTCCCTCTACACCCTCTCCTCCTCCTCCTCCTACCAGCTCGGCCCCAAGAGGTGTCACGGCCGGCCTGGGGTGTAAATCCTCAGAGCCGTGCATCAACCACAAAAAAAAATATATATATACAAAAAAAGAACTATCCTATGTAAAACTGGCGGTAAATTATGGGAGGGGGAGGCGGTGAGTCCTATCGATGTGAGAGGAGGAGAAGGGTCAGAGGGTCATGTTTCTTTGTTTATTGGATCTATTTATTATGGGGAGATTCTCTTGTTGGCGAATTGGCCTTCAAAATCACCAAGTAAAGAATATATCGCTGAGGTGATCATTTTATTTTGATGCTGATTTCCCCAAACAATGTGTACGTGTGTGTGTGTGTGTGACCTGCTTGACACCTACCAACCACTCAGCCAATAGAACCCCCGGGGTGGTCGATGTTCATGCTCCACACCCAATCATTCTAAGTGCACCCGTTACACCGCTCTATAAAGGGCCATCAGGGAGAAGGACACGTGGGGTAAGGAGCTGCTTATAGAGAGGGAAGGAGGGGAGAGAATGAAGGGAGGTGGTGGGTAGAGAAAGAAGGGACAACAAGAGAGGGGAGAGGAAAGGAGTTGGGAAAAGTTGGGTAGAGAAAGAAAAAGTAAGTGGGACAAAAAGAGAGAAAGGAAGTGAGAAGTGGCAAGAAAAGAGTGAGCATAAGTCGTGGCTCAGCGGAAAAATTTGTCGCTCTGAGACAAATGTATGGAATCCTGTTGGCCACAACGTACCTACATACCACAGCAGGGAATTCTTTAGATAATATTCCAAAAATTACTAGGGGAGTTTAGATAATATTCCAAAAATACAGAAATTACTAGGGGAGTTTATATAATATTCCAAAAATACAGAAATTACTACTGTGAGCCTTTGATAAGGGAGTGATCACTGCTCGGCCTCAGATGAAGAAGATGAATCTTCTTCCTGTTGTTGTTTCCACTCTTTGGGAAGTGGTACACCTCCAACCTCTTCCTCCACGGTCTTCCACTGCTGCTTCAATTCACGGAAGGCAGCAGATCCGATCTTGGATGGCTCTTTTTCCACGCTGGTAGAGGATGATGAACTTTGTGCCTGCTCAGTTGGCTCATCATCATTGGCTTTCTTACCCATGGTGACCTTTCGGGCGTTCTTGCCTCTCCTTGCCTGGGTAGCTTTCTTAGTTTGAGTGGCTTTCTTAGCTTGAGTGTTCTTTTTGCCTTTGGTGGCCTTCTTTACCTGGTTAGTCTGGTTCTTCTTGCCCTTGGTGGTGGTGGCCTTCCTCCTCTTGGCCTGGGTGTTCATCTTCCTCTTATTGTCGTTGTTGTTGTTGACGGCCATGGCTTCATGAGCTGACTGGTCCTCGATCTCCTCCACATTCACTATCACGGGGATTTTATCAGATTGTTGAGACATTTTTATTTTTTTCCTGTATTATTTATTTTAACTTCTTGCACTTAGAATTTTCCTCCAAAATCGCTAGAAGTCAGCTGAGAATTATGTACACATGTTTGATGGTCAATAATTCTGTCCTGTCTTGGATTACATTACATCAAATCTTACCTAAAAAAATAGTCATGATATTTAATAAGAGAGCCATCATCACAGTCGTCACCAATATTATCATCACTATACCACTACTACCATCATCACCGACACCACCATTACCATAATCACCGTTACCACTACCATCATCACCATCAACGTAGTGAAGATATTTTGGTGTACGCTATAGTGAAGATGTGAGGAAGACCGAAAATGTTTGTTTGGGTGCTCAGTAAAGATGTGAGAAGAGAGAGGGGGTATTATAAAATGTATTGTGACTTATAAATATTAAGATTGAAATATTCAAAGCAGTACTGGATTGTTCAAGAAGTGAAGCGATTCGCAACGTGCTCTAATGAGGATAAAGAAGTAGTCAGTTCTTCGAGCTTTTAAATAGAGTAAATAAAAGACATGCTTCGGTTTCACTCATGAAGTGAAGCAGTTTCGGTAAATGCAAGCAGTCCAGACCAGAGCTGTCAGTCGCACACGTCAGCCCGAGACGCCAACACGTCAGCCATGACAGACCAGGAGGACCCTGACGGTGACGGTGGGCTGGAGCGGCTGGTTGCCTCTATGGTAACCTCGGGACTCCCCGAAAACGATCCTCCTGTTGAAAACGTGACCTTTTATCCCCTGAGTGTCAGTACTTCCCTGCCAGACCGTCCCTTTTTCCATTCTACTGACAATCAAGACGCAGGGGATAGTTTACTATCACGTGTGCGTGAACTGCGACAGACTAGGGAGAGGCGTCCCACCATGTCATTCTCCAGTTGTTCTGACCCTAATTTTCAAGACTGGTGCCGCAACGTGTTTGACAGTGGCCGCCCTAACTCCCGCCGTTCCTCCTACCGCCCTTCATACCGCTGCGCCAGCCCAATCAAGATCTCAAGGGGCAGCCAGACTGTGACCTTAGCTATCCCAAGGTTTCCAGTGGAGAGCCGCAGTTTCCCTGTACCCTGGGGAAAACGACTACGAACAAGAACAGTGGCCACCCAAACGGAGGAGGAATACTTTGACCTGATTGGTGCAACGGCCCTGGTGTCGCCAGTTGTGCCAGCGTGGGATACCTTGCCACAGGAAATGTTTACAATGGACGAGTTGAGGTTGAGGCAGGAGGAGGAGAGGTGGGCCACGGAGGCATCATTTGACAACACACCGGAATTAGAGGAAAGATGGTCCATGGAGGCATCATTAGGCAACACCCCCGACCTGGAACAAATTCAACCCAGCCAGACTTTCGTAAGTGATATTTCCCGCCGCCTTGCATCCCTCATGCGTGACTGTAATCCTGAAGACACCCTAGACGACGCATCATTCTTCACCAGCCAGGACGACGACGAAAAGGAGGAGGAAAAAGCAGCAGCAACACGAGACTGGGAGGAGGAGGTAGAAGTGTGCTTCATTTGCGACTCCTACCGCACCGTTAGCACCAACACCATACACGTGGGTTGGAGACGTGGGCCTCCTCCTCCACCACCAAGGGTTCGATCCAGGACACTGTCTCAGGGATGGAACAGTAACCCAGCCAGAGCCACCGCTGCAACACAAACTCAACCTTAGTGTGTGTATGTAAATGTATGTGTGTGTATAGGTATGTATGTGTGTGAATATGTGTGAGTACTTGTGTGTATGTATGTTTGAGTATATGTATGTATGTGTATATAATGTGTGCGCGTATGTGTGTGAATACGTGTGCGCGTACGCTTGTGTATTGTGTGTGTGTGTTTTATATGTTTGTGTATATGTATGTATGTGTATATAATGTGTTTGTGTGTGTGTGTTATCATTTTTTCTCACCTGACTGTTCATATACACAGTTGATAAAAGTATGCCTTAGTCGTATTGGATTTGACAATTTTTATGAGTATTATTTGTGCCGTATTCATGAACAGTATTGGTGTTGTCGATGGCTTAGTACTGGTACGATGGCTCTATTGTTTGACTATTGTAGCGGTACCACACCATCGTATACACCACGAGTGTTCTTGAATATGGACCTTCGTGTTGTAGCTAGTTTTTATTGTACCCAAAATTTAAATGAGTGTTAATGACAGTGTATGTATATATATATATATTTTTTTTTTTTGTGCATATACTCAAGTAAATATTATATACCAAATTGCATTACTACTTAAGACTGATATTTGTACAACGCTATGAAGTGATAGTTTTGACAATATACGACTGTTAACATGCTTTTCTTAAAATATACGAAAGTTAACATGCTTTTCTTAACATTACGGACTTTTCATTCCTGCTTTCCCTCGTATCTCCTCTAAACATTGTGCTTTTATTAATAATATCTATTATGTAGGGAAATATGGATAAGAAAAGTTCATTCCCTCAGCCACCCACAATATGGATGAATTTCCTGAGGCAAATTTAAACAACATAAACACCACTCCAACAATTCAAACATAGGTACAGCCACAATCAAATATCCACCATGCAACACTTTCCTTCCATCGTAGCAAATATCTTGGTAATAAAGAACACGTGTATGATTTTGCAGCACCTCGTACTAATAATTGAGGGGGTTGAGTTGACGTAAGGTGTTGTTGTATGATTATATTTTGATATGATACTGATTTATTTGGACGATGGAAGGAAAGTGTCGGTGGTTATTTGATTGTGGCTTCAGGTGCTTCAGTTATTGTATATCGTGGCTGACTGTGGGAACCAACTTTTGTACTGTATAGGATGTATATAAGTACAGTATGAGCTAGCGTTAGTCGGGAGAGATATATATATGGAAACATCAGAAATACGGAGAAAAGGTAGATAAGATGGATGTATTGCAAGCTTTGACATCAACAGGGCCGGTATTAACAAAACATCTTATTAGAGTTTGGATTTGTTCGTAAGTTTGTAAATCTATTAGTATGAGCTTATAATAGGATTTCGAAGCCGTGCCGGGTCCTAGTCCTTGCCTCGAATGAACGCTTACCAACAAAAATTTTACTTAAGAGTGTGCGAGAGTAGGGAGACAGGCTTGGTGGGGGGGAGAGTTGCGGGAATGGAATGAGACAGGATTGGGGTGGGTAGAAAGCCTGTCCCCTATTCCCGCACCTCCTAACCCCCCCCCCCTAAGCCTGTCCCCCCTACTCCCGCACCCCCCAAAAAAAAACCAAGTCTGTCCCCTACTCCTGCACTCTGTGTGTGTGTGTGTGTGTGTGTGTGTTTTATGCTCACTTTCCACCTCTAAATTTTGTGTGTGTGTGTGTGTACACACTCCCGCGCCCCCCAAACCCTCCCCCAATCCTGTCCCCTACTCCCGCACCCCCCAACCCCAACCCCCAAGCCTGTCCCCTATTACCGCACCCCCTTAAGAGTGAACTTTGATTTTGTGAATACCTGCCCAGCTCTAGGAAGTATGGGTGTAGGGTGTGATCGACATAAACTTGTAACTATATCTATCTATCTATTTCTATCTCTATTTCTATCTATCTCTATCTATCTATTTCTATCTATCTCTATCTATTTCTATCTATCTAAGCATAAGAGGCCAGTGGAACACAAATTTTGAACAGAGTATAACTAACTACACAAAAGAAGGTAAATACGTTCAGTGTGATATTGACATTTCTGGTGAGTTGGGTCCGTCAGCTACAATAAAAAATAATCAATAAATAAGTAGAATAATACACTAAGGAGTAGCGCCCTTCAAACACGTAAATATGAGATACAGGATGATTACTAATAGGGTGACACTGCGTCTTTTTTTATTTGATATATAGTGGGGAAATTAATAGGAGTAAATATATGTAGAAAAAAAACGCAGTATAGTTGTATGGTCATATTAAAAAAGACACCCATTAAGGTTATCTATTTCCTTTGAGTAAAATTAGTTCATAGAAAACGTTTGTATTTATGGGTAACTATACTTTTATTTGTAACAATGATAACTTCAATTTCTTGCTTTATTGAGGTGTTTGAATTCCTCCTAAGTTAAGGGCGTACTACAGTGTTGGTCAATCTGGAGCAACTTCTGGCTACACTCAAGCTTAAAGGGGTAATATACTTTTGGTAAACTCGCAATCCAAAATAAGTATCCAGCCTTGCTTCGAATAGCCTGATCGAGTATTAAGCGAGTTCAAGCAAATATAACACAGGATAAGCGTTGTAATTGGTTCACTAGTACGTCAAATGATTCGGAACTTCAACAAGACCTGGATGCAAATTTTGGATTGTGAGTGTACATAAATTAGAGCGTGTTGGTTCCTCCCAAGTACACCGGGAAACAGAACTAGATGAATATAAAATAATGGTGGTCTGTTGTTTGGAATAGTTTGGTGGATTCATACAGTTGCTCCTGAGAGGTTAAACCCAACTTAATTATCAAAAGGAATAAGGTTAGAACACATCTTTACTCATTAATTAGTTTATTGAATCTGTACGTTTGCTTTGTTATTGTTAAATATTCTATTCATTATTTTCATAGGCTGAAGTATAGTGCACAAACTTCTAATAATAAGTTTGTGATTACTAATTCTATATTTATTCAACACAATTCGGTTTATAAATTGTTCATGTTCATGTTTCATTTGAGTAGTTTATAAAGTTCAATTTATCGGCCTCTGACTAGTTGTTCAAGGTTGCTCATGTCAATAGGAAATATTTCGTTACCTGATAATAATATACATTCATGAACTTGTTGTTGAAGGTATAGTTTAATTATTATGACATTTGGAAACAAAGTGATGGCAAATAACAATATATAATACATTCATTAACTTGACATGGTGAGGATAGTGAATTACTTTTAACAACATTATAGTACAGTGGGCAGCATAAGTTGGCATCTTTTCCACCTACGTATGTATGTATGAGCTAAAGTAATGTTATAACACAATTTGAATGCAGAGATGACATCAATACTTCTCATGTGGCAAGTGACATATGTTGTTGGAATAGAAACTGGTTCAGAATGTAACTATCTGGTTATATATTATTATTATCATTATCAAGTACATGAGATGGACGCGGATTTATGCTGCCGGCTGTACGTACATTACATCCCGAAACCTTTAATCATTGACCTAGCTGACATGGTGAATGATGATATTATATAGGTATTTATTTACTTAATTAATTCTTGGAGAGGATGGGCCTGTCACCACAATCAACCATGGTGGGCCAGTTACAGACGTGGTCTTCTTCATCATACACCAGTCCTCCTACACAGGTGAAGTGGAAAGCGCTCCCAGAAGAACACTCACAGTAGGAGGCACAGTCCTCAGGGTCAGCGAAGAAGACGATCTCTGTGGAGGTAAGGGAGGGAGTGAGTGAGTGAGTGAGTGGTCGGTTCAGTTTTGATGTCCAGTCGCCCTAAACTTGATGATGATGGTAAATCTGGAGCAACTGATTCCTCCAAACTATTCCAAGCAACTGACCACCATTATATTTGTTAATCTGGTCCTGTTTCTTGGCATACTTTGGAGGAATCAATGCACTCCAATGTACCAAAAGAATACTACCCCCCTTAATTAGTACAACCCCCTTTAAATTAATACAACCCCCTTTCAATTAATACTCCCCCCTTAATTACTACTCCCCCCCATAATTAATACTCCCCCCATAATTAATAGGGTTCTTACCGCCGCCGTCGATGGGAGGACACCTGTCAGAGATTTCCTCGGAACAGAAGGGATACTCAGTGGAATCCTCCCCCATCACACCAACCGCTGCCACCAACACCACCAGTCCAAACACACTCAGGTAATTCTGTTGGGTATGAGTTATGTCAGTATGTAACCTTTCTTGACCAAACACACTCAGGTAATTCTGTTGGGTATGAGTTATGTCAGTATGTAACCTTTCTTGACACAACACACTCAGGTAATTCTGTTGGGTATGAGTTATGTCAGTATGTAACCTATCTTGACCCAACACACTCAGGTACTTCTGTTGAGTATGTAACCTATCTTGACCCAACACACTCAGGTACTTCTAACCAACTCACCAACCAACCAACCAGCCAACTCACCATGATGTCGATAAATAGGCTTAGTAGAGTGAAGATACTATGAGTTGACCCTTCCCTTTCCTTATATACACAAAACGCTGTACCCTACCGACTCCCATACATTGTCCCCCATACACACCCTCAACAACACGTGACACACAGGGTAACGTAACAATGGTTAGGTAAGGCATAATTTGACGTCATTGAGATAAGGTTGTGTGAGCCTATAGTGGTGGTTTGAAAGGGTTATTATTATTATTATTATTATTATTATTATTATTATTATTAGTAGTAGTAGTAGTAGTAGTAGTAGTAGTAGTAGTAGTAGTAGTAGTAGTAGTAGTAGTAGTAGTAATAGTAATAGTAATAGTAGTAGTAGTAGTAGTAGTAGTAGTAGTAGTAGTAGTAGTAGTAGTAGTAGTAGTAGTAGTAGTAGTAGTAGTAGTAGTAGTAGTAGTAGTAGTAGTAGTAGTAATAGTAATAGTAGTAGTAGTAGTAGTAGTAGTAGTAGTAATAGTAATAGTAATAGTAATAATAGTAGTAGTAGTAGTAGTAGTAGTAGTAGTAGTAGTAGTAGTAGTAGTAGTAGTAGTAGTAGTAGTAGTAGTAGTAGTTGTTGTTGTGTATTTATTGGTGGAGTAATGAAAATGTAATGATGCCAAAGTTAAAACACTAATTCTTCTAAAATATTTCAGGAAACAGACTGTTGGGTTAATATAGGAGTAGGAAACCTAACTGTTTTGTAGCATAGAGTAGTTTGGAATAACAGAGCTTAAATTAACTTGGACTCACCAGGCCGAGGAAGTGTTAAACTAATTTCTAAGTAATTCCTGATCACCTTACAGCAAGTTGGTATAGTTACTCCCAAGAGACATGCACTACCTTCGAAATATAATGCCAAACTATAGCTGTTGGTGCCTATAACTTTAATTCCAAACCCTCACTGTCATTCACCTGTTAGTTCGATTTGACTTACGAAATATATATGAAGCTTGTATGCAGGCTACACTCGCAATCCAAAATTTGCATCCAGGTATTGTTGAAGTTTCGAATCCTTTGACATACTGGTGAATCAATTACAACGCTTATACAGTTTCATATTTTGCTTGAGCTCGCTTAATATTGGAAGCAAACCTGGATACATATTTTGGATTGCGAATGGACCAATGCCTGGCGATTTTTGTAAGTGTGGGCTGTAAGTACAAATAATACTCTATAGTGCACGATGAATATATAACATACGTATACCTTTCGTAGTGTCTTATACCTGTGTGTGTGTGTGTGTGTGTGTGTGTGTGTGTGTGTGTGTGTGTGTGTGTGTGTTTAATGAGTTACGTTGGGGTTGACGTGCTTGCTTCCTTGCATGTGTATGTATATTTATGTGTGTGTCTCTGATGTAATGTGTGTGTTTGTGTATATAATATGTTACTATGGGGTGTATTCCGTAAATGACTTTCATAGTACATGACTGTGTGCTTTTATTTTTGTGTGCGTGTGAGTGTTTTTAAGTTATATAAATAATTTAGTGTTACATTGGTGTTGCTTCCTTTTAAATCTTGTTACTATAGTAATAGCTATAATAATAATAAAATTAATAATAATGATGATGATGATGATGATAATAATAATACCGTAATAATCATTATTATTGCTCTTTTCAACCAATAACCGCATTATTATTATTATTATCATTAACATTATTATTATTATTATCAACCATTGGCCTCTTATTAGGTAACCTGTCCTAGTATGTATGTGTGTGAGAGAGGAAACACCTGAACCCTCTCCAGTATAGGTTATCACTACCTAACCATTCATATACTGGGAATGGGAGCTCTGACCTACTTTGTTGTTATTAATGAGTAAAATTATGTAGACCTTATTATTTATACTGCAACACGGAATTATAATTATTATAGGTACACACATGTATACAACTTCAAAGTTACACATATATATATATATACATATTGTCTGTATTTACTGTACAGTCTCGAGCTATAATTAGTATCCAAGTGTTGTTGTTGAAGTTTATAATCATCTGACATACATACATACATACATACATACCAGTGAATCAATTACAACTCTTATAGCTTGTCTCATAATTATATACTTACTGGAGCTCGTTTAAGGGGATAGTACTTTATACTTGTGATAGATTGGAGCACCTTGATTCCTCCAAAGTATGCCAGGAAATAGACCCACATGAAGAAAAATAATGGTATCCTGTTGCCTGGAATAGTTTGGAGGAATAATTTGCTCCAGATTTACCACCCAAAACAATGTGCTATATACCCCTTTAAGGACCCTGTGATCGTGTATGAGAATTGGAGGCTTCTGATTCCTCCTGACAATGCCACGAAACAAGCTCCTTCCATTTGGGTGGCGTTTCGTGGCAATATTTGAAGGACTCATTTACCTCCAATTTTCCAACTACAACACAGGGTCCCTTAATACTCCACCATCAGGCTATACGAAGCACACCTCGATACATATTATTTTGACTCGTGACTGTACACACAAACATACACAACAATTGTTATTATTTCTAGCCTTCTTCAGTGACATCACATGCAGGCACCTTTGATTTATAAACAGCATAAGTGGCTTTCGAAAACCTTACATTATGACGTGTTTCCTGCATGCACACACAAACATACAAAACAATTATTAGTAGCAGTGGTGTTCTTCATTAAACTCACTGGCTCCTTTGATCATAAACAGCGTACATACGTGGCTTTCAAAATCTAACCCAACGACATGTTATCTGGGAACAGGACATGTGGTTATAAAACGTGTTATTTATTGAGGGGATAGATAGTACAAGTGTTGGTAAATCTGGAGTAACTGATACCTCCAAACTATTCCAGGCACCAGACCACCATTATTTTGTTCATCTGGTCCTGTTTCCTGGTATACTTTGAAGGAATGAAGGCGCTGCAATGTGTACCGTACTGTACATACAAAATATGTAGGCTATTGCTCCCTTAATTTCCTTGTTGGTACGCGCTATCTAAGTCCCCGGAAATATCTGATGCCATGATAAGCTGTTGATTCTTGGAAAAAAGAGGAATTGTTAGGGTAAATTAGGTCAGTGCTTGCGTCATTATAGGTCACATAAACGACGTATATGGTTGGTATATAAAGGCATTTGATGTAGTTCTGGGCATCATCATTCACTTGATATCCATCTTGACAACAACAATATGGTAAGAAAACCTTCTATATATGTTAAGGAGATATAGTCTACGTTTGGTACATTGGAGCTCCTTGATTCCTCCAAAGTATGCCAAGAAACAGAACCAGATTGATCAAAAATAATGGTATAGCTTGTTTGTTGCTTTGAATAGTTTGGCGGGATCATTCGTTCCAGATTTACCTACATTTGTACACTACTCCCTTTAAGGACCCTGTGATCGTGTATGAGACTTGGTGGCGTCTGATTCCTCCTGACCATGCAACGAAACAAACCCGTTCAATATAAATGGTGTTTCGTGGCAGTGTTTGAAGGACTCACTAACCTCCAATTACTTTACTACATCACGGGGTCTCTGAAGATAAATTGCCAGTACTAATACTTTATAACACAGGGAGAGTGGCAGCCATCGTAACCTGTAATTATTGATTATTTATTTATTATTTATTTATTTAGTCTGACGATTGTCCAAAGCTAATTTTTTGCAATATATAACAAAATTGGTAAGATGTAGAAAAAAAAGGAAAGGAAGTACTGCAGTGTGTGTGTGTGTGTGTGTGTTGGGAAGGGAGGTGAGATAAAAGTAGGACTGCACCGGCATACATATAAATACATACATACAGGCAATAGCCTACATACAATTTTACAGATTACACACTCTTCCTGTATGTATGTATGTATGTATGTATGTATGTCCTACGTTCATCTCACTTCAATCTTTTATATATTGATGAAACAAATGTTTTTCTTTCAGCAGCAGAAGTTTGTAGTAGCCGTTGTGGTGTTGTGTGTGGCTGGTGTTGTCTCATCCCAGGGACCAGTACCATGTGCAAAAGAAATATCTGACAAATGCCCTGAAGTTGACGGTGCTAGTAAGTTATATTCATGTTCACGTGAGATGGATATATTTTTGAAGAGACAACTCTTAAATATTACTTATATTTCTCAGAAAATACAGTAATTGTATTTTCAGAGATGTAGGATACACACCAATTGTAATAAGTGCGTCTTCAACAAAATAATAATTATTTGATTATTATATAATTATTATATAACTGTATAATTATTTCTAAATTTATATCTGTGTATAGTGTGCATTATTATACACACTATACATTACCTTGCCACGAATACCTTTGTGATTCTCCTTTTACTTTACGATGTACAGTAGTTATAATGTAATTGTACATTTTTTGTCCAACAGATCCCAATTACTTCTCTGTACCTGATAACTGTGCCCAGTTCTGTCAGTGTGCATCAGGGACCGCTTGGCTTTTCACCTGTCCTGAGACCACCCTTTGGGACCAAAAACAAGACTACTGTAACTTTGCTGACCAAGTGGACTGTGGCTCCAGACCCATCGTTTGAATCAGGCTCTAGTCAAGTCGCCCACAGAGAGTGCCCCTATAAGGCCCTTCTCTTCAGTTTCTGTGTTGGGTGTGACTAAAGTAGTGGTAGGAATGAGGATAAAGCCATGTCCAAATACTTATCCACTGTAATACTGTCAATTTAAGTGATTATTTATTATAATATTTATTGTATTATATAAGCCATTTTACTGGCATGTATCATTAGTTCAGTACAGTTTTCAAGAAGTGTTGGTAGAATTACACAAGATGTTAATTTTACTCTGTCTTTATTATCAGTAAAATGGTAAATATATGGTAAAGTGAGAATTATGATGTTTTCTCTCATCCCTCCTTCAAAAAGAATCCTGCAGCAGACCATCTTTTATCGGGAACTTAATTCTTAGAGCAAAATTTAATGATAGTGGTGTTTTTTTAGCATACGAAAGCCATCGCTATATACATTTCTATTAATCAAGGAAAATTGTTCATACATTAGAAACCTATATAATTCGCAGTAATCCTGCTAAATACGCTAAATAATACATACTTCAATAACAGTATGGTGTTATATGAATAGAAAAGCATTTCTTGTTGCTTAATTAATGAGAGAAATAAAGATGACAGAATTATCATATATACATTTTAGCGTATGTGAAGGGAATGATGCACTTTTCTCCTTGCAACAACACACAAGGAGGGACAATAAAGGGTCTAAACTCGAGGAAATGATGCACTTCATTTTTTCCTTGCAACAACCAAGAATATTAGTACTGGGAGAAGGATAGGCCACTCTATTTTGAGAGTTTTAGTCGTCGCAGTACAGCAGAGCCACTTACCGGCGAACGGGAATAAGCCTTTCCTTACACAGGAGCCGTGTGGTTTTTTTTTTTTTTCAATGTTTTGCTTTTCTGAAGTTGATTTTGTAGCTGAAATGGGAATTACTGAGTGTTCAATAATAAACTGTTCCCCCAACTCTAAGTGGAATAAGGGCCTATCAATTTTCCGCTTTTCAAAAGATCCTAAAATCGAGATATTAAATATCTTAGTAAGCTATGCATGATGGAGTACAGATTTGAATTATTGTGATAGTTATAGAGCATTAATTTGATATTAGCCGGTGTTAGATGATGATACCTTATCCTTTAGCAAGCTACGAAGTACAAAAAATTATATTTTGTGATAATTATACAGTATTAATTTTATACAGTACTTATAGCTCATTGATTTATGTATGTCTCTTTTTTTTGTACTTTTACATGAAAAAATTGTAGAGGTCATAAGCAGGTAAGGATCATCACACATTGGAACTGCTATACGTAAATGGTAGGTATGTTTTGTTTTGTTTTGTTTTTGCAATATTTTAAGTCTTTGTCGAAGATATTATCGTACTTTATTATATAATTTAACAACAGTGAAAGTAATTAATTTTTCTATAGGCATATAATTAGTATTAAAGGTCCTGTGTGTTACTATAATAGTAAAGAAAATCCGACTTAAACATTAATCAGCCAGGAAATAAGCAGATGGGAGCTGGAGTGTTGATTCCCGTTGTCCGCTAGAGGCGTCACCATCCAGCCAGCCAAAGCGACGACACGAAAATAACATTGAGTGGCCTATCCTTCTCCGAGTGAGTGAGTGAGTGAGCCATCTGTTGAGAGAAATCTGTACTATTGACGTAAACAATGGCAACAACACACAACGAGGGAAAATGAAGATTCTTCTAAGCTGAAGGAGTGATGCACTATTATTTTCTTCTTCATACAACAACAAACAAGGAGGGAAAATGAAGGTTCTCAGCTGGAATATCAATGGACTTCGATCTTTTAAAACTGACATGAAGGAATTACTGTCGGGTTTGGATGCTGATATAATATGCTTTCAAGAGACCAAAGTTACGCGTAAGTTGAACACTGGAAAAATAAACACACACACATTACTTAGATATTTTAATATGGACGGTGGTAATTTGCTAAGATTACGTGAGATTTTAGTGCAATAATAAAGTTTGGTTATTAGTGTTATTCTCGTTTCAGTGTACGATGTTTATGTAAATTTACAGAAGTACTGTGTTCACTATATTGTATATTTTAGTATCATTACCCACTATTTTGGACCATTCTAAGACACTTTTCATCTATGGTGTTTCTCTGAGAGATGCCCCGTTTTCGAGATGTGCCCCGTTTTACAAACATAATTTGGAAATTAGTCTGACCTAACCTAACCTAGACCATAGCAGACTACCGGGACCTAACCTGGGCAAACTACCAGGATATAACAGGTGTAAACTATCATAAAGTGACCGGGGCAAATTCTTGGGACCTAGCCGGATGTGGTAACACTGCGGGATCTTAGCTAAGAACACAGTACTTATGTAATAGTACCAATGTTTTAAATTGAGGGTATTAGAGAAGTACTCCGTTCTTGGCTAGGGCCGCACAGTGTTACCACAACCGGCTAGGTCCTGAAAATCTGCCTCGGTCACTTTATAATAGTTTACACCGGTTATATCCCAGTAGTTTGCCCAGGTTAGATCCCGGTAGTTTGCCCAGGTTAGGTCCAGGTAGTCTGCTGTGGTCTAGGTTAGGTTAGGTCAGACTAATTTCCAAATTATGTTTGTGAAACGGGGCATATCTCGAGAGAAACACCATAGATGAAAAGTTGGTAATGGGATGTCTGCAGGAGAGAAGTGTCTTAGAAATGGTTTGAAAAAGGTCCAAACAGTGGGTAATTATAGTCGAAACAATGGATTGTATGCAAGAACATCTGTAGTGCTGACGATGGTGTGGTACTAATATGACTACTCTATTGTTTGTCTATGGAGCCACCATTACCCTTACCACACCATCATATGGTCGTGACGTGTGTGTGTGTGTGTGAGTAGCAGTTGACCTGGGCCATGGTAACGGGCTTGATGAAGCCTATGTCCAGTGTCGGAACATATATAATAATGAAAAAATAAAAAAATATATGCAACACAAATATTCTTGAATATGGCCCAATATACTACAGAATACACAAAACAATTGCTGGTTAGGTTTTAGGCTTACCGGTACCATGATATAATTTTTACAAGTTGCCACAGTGGAATTTCTGAAATTTTACATGTAGCATTCATTACACTTCACCATTTGCTGCTTCTTTTCCAGATACCATATCCATCACAAATGTGTTATTCCCAGCCATAAAGCCATTCATCTTTACATTTTTGTCGACTTGGACGCAAGTATTGTGTAAACTTCCTCTGTTGGCATAGTATAGCAAGGTTACTTATCACTGTAATGTATTATATTTCAGGAGACATGCTTGAGGAACCTCTGGCCATTGTTGAAGGGTTTTCTTCATATTTTAGCTTCTCAAGAAAAAGGTTGGTGTTAGTTTGGATATAAAGTATATAAATTTCACATTTCACAGATATTAACAAATCCTATTTACAAAAAAAAAAAAAAATGGAATTTTAATTTGATAATCTTCATTGTGTGATTGACAGAAAAAGGATGATTTATATTTTTTTCATCCATAAACTTGAAGGATACTAGTCTGTACAACAACTATTAGCAGCAACACAGCACCCCATTCTATTAAACACATCATGGAAGACTGCAATGAACACAACGACACTCGCCAACAACACAAGATACACTCACTGAGGGCACTGTGGGAAAGCCCGGTTCAAGCCATAGCCTTCCTCAAGAACTCGGGGCTGTTCGGCCAGACAACTTGAGGAACTTCAACAACAACAACAACAACTATTAGCAGTAGACTAACTTTGTGTCAAGAAGTATTCTGTAATTATACTAGCTGATTTTCTGTACATGTTAGCTTTGGCCAATTTTGTAACACTTGTCATAGACTGAATTTATACATTTCCTGTTCTTTCAGAAGTGGGTATTCTGGTGTTGCCACATTCTGTTCTCATCGAGCCACCCCCACCGCTGCCCAGGAAGGACTGTCAGGTATAATGACTTTGTCTGTTTTACAGTACAGTCAACGGCAGAACTCATTCAGTATAGGCAATATATTGTGGCACAATTTAAAAGAATCTGCTACCTTCAATCCTTCAATTCAATATCAACATTATGTGCTCCTAAACCATTAGAAGGGTCAGTTGAATATTGAATACCCAGTGGACCAAAGATAGGGAAGACAAAGCTGTAGCCACTTTTGTTACACAGTGATGAATATTTCATACAGCCTATAAGCAAGAGATAGGGTACAGAGATGGTTATTGAGGCCAAGTAAAGTTTTGCATGAGGATGACCAGTTTCACACACTGTCTTGAAGTGAGAGTATGTCAGTAGAAATAACCTCTTTTCATTTTCTCTCTCTCGTCACCCATTTAACTGTATTTAGCATAGCCAAATCTGTAATATACTTTGTAATAATTATGTGTGATGATTTTGAAAAGTCAACTAATATTTCAGTTTCAGGATGGGGGATAAAACAATTTCAGTAATTTCTTACATTTAAAGTAAGGTGGATCTATAAGACAGAATGTGTGGATATGTAGTGATCAGTGTGTAGTCTGATATGATGATGCCAACACTGATTAATATGGTGTTACAGGACTGTTGGTTGGTGAACTCAGTGATGGGTGTGGGACAACTTCAGCCTTGGCAGGCAAGTGGTCACAGGAGCAATTAAAGGACCTGGACAGTGAAGGTCGGGCAGTCATTACTCAGCACAGTTTCAAGGTAGCTACAGTACACTAAGGATAACTACCAATTGTTCTTTTTCTAAATAATAAGTCATACCAGATAAAACAAGCACATATGCTGAATTTTAATGTTTTACAAATAGGCCTACTTTTGGAACCAGCAAGAAGTTTCATTCAGCTACTGATATTGTTTTCATAACAGAAAAGTATATACATAGTATTTTGCATTGATTTTATATTATCCTAGAAGCTTGTACCTGGAGATCATTAATGGATTACTGTTTATTTTCTCTACCTGACACTTGTCCAGGAAATTGAAAAAAGTATTGCTTGCTGAAGCCCATTCACTTTCATAGTCTTCCAAGAAGACTTTAGTCCATAACTCAGCCCCTACTGACAGGATACTGCTGGTGTGGTGAAGGATGTCTGCATCATCAATGTTTACTGCCCCCGTGTGGATCCAGAAAAGCCAGAGAGGAGGGCATTCAAGCTGCGTTTCTATGAGCTGATACGTCAGAGAGCGACAGCCATCAAGGCCAGTGGTATGCAAGTAATTGTACTGGGTGACATCAACACTTCACACCGTCGTATTGATCACTGTGACCCTGATGACTCGGAGGTAAGCAACTTTGTTCATTGATATGACGGTTTAGTCAATGCCTGCATTTTTCCTTGTAAGGGTTAGAATCAGAAACAAACTGATATACATACATACTCAATCGTATCCTTATTGTACAACTATATTGTAGATGCAACTTTATACGGTACTATTTGTAGTTTGTCTGAGTTTTCCTTAATGGTATTCAATTTTTCTCAGTTCTTTTTCAAAATTATATTTTATTCACTTCCATCTTTCTTTTTCTTTGCTCTCTCTTTGTCTGTTATTAATATCTTAATAACTAATTACTCCTTTCTTTCAGGAGTTTGAAAAGCGACTTGACCGAAGATACCTCGACCAATTTCTTCTGTGTCTTGATACCCTTAAAGGTGAAGAGCATGAAGATGATAGTGAAGATGGAAATAGTCTTGATAGAAAAACTGAGATGGTCGGAAGGAAGAATGTAATGAACATCTCAAATGATGAAACAAATAATGATGTTTATCAGCATGTATCATTGAATATAAGCAATGAGAATATTGGGCCACTGGAATTGGATGATGAATATTCAGCAGATGTAGAACTACTAACATCAGCAACAAACTTTCAAATGGTGGACACATTTCGTTACTTTCACCCAGAGAAGACTGATGCTTTTAGTTGCTGGAACACATTTATCAGTGCCCGGGCTACCAATTACGGCACCAGAATTGACTATGTTCTTTGTGATAGGGAATTCCTCCACAATGTGACAGACAGCTTGGTTTTGCAGGATGTAATGGGAAGTGATCATTGTCCAGTTGCTATTATAGTGTCAGGGGAGTTACTGCCGGCTCCTAGTCTACCCGATAGCTGTACCAAATTCTTTCCAGAGTTTCGTGGCCAGCAGCAAAAGTTGTTAGCTTACTTTCAACCCAAGTCTGCATTACCCGATGATCAAGCAAATAAATTTCCAATGACCAGTAGTGTCTCAAGGGTAGGAAGCCTGAGTGGAAAGTTACAGCAAAACTCTTCCAAAAGAAAACCTGCAAATACAAAAACTAAATCCCAAACAAGCAAGAAAGCATGTGTAGAGAAACAGACAAAACTGAGTACTTTTTTTACTTCTAGAACAAGTGATCAAAAGTCAGTGTTGGAAACTGCACAAATGGATAAAACAGTAGAAATAAATCCACCAAACAGTCCTGTGTTGAGCTCCAGCCAACAGAGCTCAGAATCCAGTGATACTTTGAATTTTAACACACAGGAGAGCTCTGAGGAGTTACTTAGAGAAGACTCGTTGCTGAAGAAGGAGAATAGTAACAGCAGTACATGTAGTAGTAATGGAAAAGCAATATCTAGAAGTCAGAAACAAAACTCTGGATGGGGTTTTCTGATGAAAACTCCAGCTCCACCACCACAGTGTAAGGGACACCAGGAACCCTGTCTTCTCCTCACTGTTAAAAAAAAGGGACCCAACCTTAATCGACAGTTTTATGCTTGTGCCAGGGGTGTTGGCAGAGAGGGAGACCCCAATGCAAGATGTAATTTTTTTAAGTGGGTAGGTAAGTAGCAATTATGATATAATTTGATGTACCTTAACTTTGTTCTTTTTTCTTTTCTTTTTTTTTCTTTTTTTTTTCTTTTTTTTTTTAAGAATGTACAAAGTACAGCAAGAGTAGGGTATTTTACAATTTGAAATGTTCTTTTAATACCAGATAATTTTATACTAGTTTTACTGAAAATTAAAAGTATTAGTTTTGTTTACCTTTATATTGGTTTTATTCTCTCATACTGTCCTCCAGTCTAAAAACATATTTTTAAAGAGGAAGTATGTCAGCAGTGTGTAATGTTTCCAGTCTCAATAAGTTGTTGATGAATTTTGGCGAGGGAACTGAATATGTGGATTAGTATATCACAAGGCAAGGATGCAGAATGTACTGGTTTTTTTTAAATTATATTTAACTGATGTTGGACAATACTGGAAAGCAAATGAATGAGGTATGTAGAGTGTGTGTTGAACAGCAGCAAAAACGATCTAATCTTGAAAAAATAAATGTTTGATATGATTCGATATGATTATTATTATTATTATTATTATCTAGTAATAGTAATGCCTTCTTCTGGGTAGCTCCCCAGTATGAGAGAAAGTTGATATGAATTGAAATCATAAGGTTATTTAAGCATAAAGCTATTCAAGGTAACTAGTCACTGGTACTGTACTTCAAAGTGATGATAAATTTTAACGTAATTTTGTAGAATCGTGCATCATTAACAGTTTGAAATTATTGCCTTTCATGTATCTATTCTTTATAGAAATACATCCTCGGTAATTGTTTCCTATGGTAATGTAGGGTTTTGGTAAGCAGTGAAGGCAGGCCTGGCGTGACGTGCTTGCCTCGACCTCCTCCCGTTAGTCACAGTGACCGCAGCCAGCCTGGCCCTTCACGCTCTACGGGTGCCGTCTGTGCTGGTGCTCATGTGGGTTACGCAATAAGGTACGTTCTCACCATTCATCACGAACAGATCATGAGAGCGTATATTAACAACTTTAGTTGGTATGCGATATACTTTTCTATCATTATTACGTTTAACATTTTGGGAGAACTGTGACCTCAGTTATTGGAGTGAAGCTGCTACAGTAACCAATGTTGATTAACCATGTTTTTTGTAATTTAGAGTAGAACTAACATTGTGTTATAAATTGTACTGTATTGATGTTGATGTTTTTTCTTCGTATTGGCAAAGGGAGTTGATGCAGTGGTATGGTAGTGTTCTTACCCCGAGTTTATGATGTCAACTCCAAGATTTTAGGGAGATGTGTCAGTAGGAATATGTGACCTGTATGTCCTACTTTGGTGGTTTTTATTTCCCTTTTCGTTTGTGTTGGCCTTATTTCCTATGTGGCTGAGTCTGGTTACCTGAGAATCTTGCTGAGATGGGCATTGTAGGATTATTTTACCTTTGCTCTGCCTACTTACACCGTGTACAGTACTTCAACATTCCCGTTACGATAAACTAAGTTAAAAACATCCCGTATAGTGAGAGGAAAAAATAATTACACAGTGGAATGTCAGTATTCGACATTCTTTTTCATCTCTGAGATCTAAGCGTGACATAAAAATAAGAAAGAAAAATGCTTGATAAATAAAACTCGGCAGTGGACACTAGCGTCTTGAGGTGGTCGGCACTGGAGCGGGGCAGTTGAGGTGTGGCGGTCGTGGCGAGAGGAGCGAGTTACCGAGGCGTCTCCTGAGTTGATCTGTGTATGCCGCTGTAGGACACTTTACAAATTGTCAGTGATTGTTTGCACATTGGTGATATCTTGGGAGTGGAGGGCCGCGGCTCTTGTGCACCGAATGTGATTTAAACATAAACGTGGATCAATATAGCACCATTGGATATTAAGGCGATCAGGTTTTTGCACTGCCTGGCCCACCACCTACCTACCTACCTACCTACCTACCTCTTCCACACAGTCGAGTTTGAGGTAAGTGTGCCCCGTGCGCTCGCTCTCCCGTACCCTACCTACCTCTGACCTGTTTTTCATGGATGGCCTCTATTCTGGCACTCGCTAGCTGGCTGGCTGGCACTCTTGAATCATCGTTACTTTTCCAGTCTTAGAGTATAATGCCATTTTATAGTATAGATGTAATGGTACACTGCATGGCACGATTCTATAGGAAGATTTATGTAGATGTGAGAGTAGGGGACCGTCGTTGTTGCCTAGTAAGAAAGTTTTGTGTGCTGGTTGTGGCCCACTTCTCTCCTCCGGGCTACCTTTTAACTTCCTTTTCGGGCCCACTTCCCCAGGCTTTAGTTCTCCCAACATTTCTCCTCCTACAGGCTTTTTGTTTTCCTCTCTCAAGGGGAATTTCTAGGGCTAAGCTGCTTCCCATTATTAGTCAAATTATGGTGTATATGTGTGTGTTGCGGGCAAGAGTTAGGTACTCAACCACCCTTTCATTATTAGTGAAACTCTGGTAATTGAAAGGAAGATCAATAATGGTGTTGTATCCACTTCCATTTAGGTCTGTCTATAGACATTGAATTATCTCCTAATGTATACGTGTGACGAATAGAGTTACGTCAACTTCCGAAAGTGTAGGAGTGGGTACAAACTTATTCCGGCGACTGTGTACCGCCAACTTTCCAACACAGTATAGTAGTTGTATTGTGTGTGTGTGTGTGTGTATGTGTGTAGGTACTGTACGTTCTAGGCCTACTTTCTAGCTCTTAGAACATACTTTTCCCGCTTTCTTGATGCAGAATTGATCAAAGCTGTGAGAAGTGATGATAGATAGCCTAGAGCACTGGATCAAATACCTGGTCAACCCCAAGGATTTTATCAAGCTAAAGGTTATGTAAAGACCCGCAATTTTATACTTCTCCAAGATTAACACGACTGAAGTATGCTATATCTCCCTCTACAACAAACTAATAATACATTTCCCATCATACCATACTTTAAAAATATTTCCTTACACACCAAACTAGAAATCTCGTCTCTCCACATGAACATACACACACCACTTGCTGTCCTACCTCTTTGTTACCTTATCAAATCAAAATCTCATCACACAAATCAAGTTCACCTTCACACACTAATACAAACCCAGCTAAAGTATACCCAAACTCTCACACCTTCCACACTCACTCACTCACTCACCAACTCTCACACACTAATACCAACGAAGCCAAAGTATAGGTTATATCCAAACTCGCACACGTTCCACACCTTCTCACACACCAAGCTCAAATAGGCCTATACCCAAATTCTCACACCTTCCACACTCACACACACACCAGCACATGCCTCAACTCTCACACACCAACACTAAGCAAGCTGATGTATACCCCAACTCTCACACCTTACACACACACACACACACACACACACACACTAATACCAACCATGTTAAAGTCTACCCAAACTCTCACATCTTCTACACTCACTCCCTCACACAAACTCTCACACACTAATACAAACCAAGCTGAAGGCTACCCAAACTCTCACTTCTTCCACACTCACTCACCCACCAACTCTCGCACACTAATACAAACCAAGTTAAAGACTACCCAAACTCTCACTTCTTCCACACTCACTCACCCACCAACTTTCGCACAACAACACCAACCAAGTTAAAGGCTACCCAAACTCTCACTTCTTCCACACACACACCAACTCTCACACACTAATACAAACCAAGGTAAAGTGTACCCAAACTCTCACACACACTCACCCACCAGCACTTGCCCCAACTACTAGGCTCTCTGACTTCACTTTCCAGTCAGGCATCCCTCCTTTCCAGGCCAGCTTCACCCCGAGGCCTGGCTGGTTATATAGATGCTTCCATTTCCACCCACAAACCCCAGCTTCTTCCTTCATCATAAACAGACGAGGTGTGAGGAGATGTTCATTCATTCACACATACATCCATTCAGTTTCTTCAATTATATTTTAGTTTCATATTCATTAATTTTTTCTTAACATCCATTCATTCAGTCATTCATTTATGTATATTTACACAATTATATATTTTATTACTTTCTTCTGTGTGTGTGTGCATGTCCCCTCCCTCCAAATCCCAGTGTGTTTAGTCTTGTACCGACACTTAATAACCTTGAAATAGACCTTACATCACGCGGGAGGAGGAGAAAGCACAAATATACAGTACAGTACTTGTATGCAACCAACACAACACAACACAATAGACGGCGTGAAAGTTGACGGGAAACGTCGGTAAGCCTATACTGTACTTGACTGTACTTCCCTTTAAATTAGGCTATTAGCCCTGCTGCTGGGGTCTCCTGTAAGTGCATGGTTTAAGGCATTTTCTCTCTCCCGTAGTGAATTTGTGAGGTATTGTTGTCGCCCTGTGCCTGTGTGTGTGTGGTTAGGTGATATACTGATGTGTGTGGGGGGGGGGGGAGGGGGAGGTATAGGCGATATACTGATGTGTGTTTGTGTGACGTATCAAAGTATGCGGGGGGGGGGGGGGGATTGACTCAGTACCGATGACTCACGTCTATTGATCCAACCAAGCACCTTCACGTTACCTAGCACAGTGTATATATATAGCTCACGGTAGTAGCCTGGATGGGTTGATTTTGGTCATTCTACGATCTCATGTGCATAGTAAACATTCGTAGTAGATCACAGTAGACTGATTGGGTTAATTTTTTTATATACGATATTTTTGTAATCTTGTAACCAGCACTTCATTTTACACTCAGTCACATATTTCAGGTGCGTAGTAAACATTCATAGTAGCTCATAGAGCCTGGTTGTTTATGTTTTGGTCTCCATACGAATTATTGTGCTTAGTAAACATTATTTTAATCTGATGTAAATACTCTTACAGACAATAGGCTAGTTCTTTTATTCCCTTCCTGGATAAAGCATATTTCACACTGTCAAAATAGATTATATATACTTATAGGGGGATAGTTTACCAATTATATATATTGATTCCCTCTAAAGCATGCCAGGATACAGGGCCTGATGATGAGTAAGAATAATGGTGGCTTGTAAGTTGCTTGGAATATCCTACCTTGGAGGAATCGCTTGCTCTATTTTTACGAACCCTGTACAGTCGTGGTCAATAATAATCACCACATATGGGTAACGCAAACAATTTACTGTCTAATATTTTCACGTTCACATAATGATGTTATTGTTTTAAGTAGTGCGTAGCTGCTTGTTGTAAATTAAAAGATGGCACTTACCCTATCTATTGGGAAGTTTATCAGCTAAATGGAACAGAGGGAAACAATCAAACTCTTATGTGAGTTACCCCTATAATATATATGAATGATTATTATTGACCCAGACTGTACTACCCCCTTAACAGCATATATATAAAAATTTCATAATGGTGAGAAGCTGCAAACTATAACAGTGATTAATGTCTCTTTGTGATGTAGGCGGACATACTTGAGGTTTGAAAAGTTGAAATAAACAAAGCTTAGAGCGAGATGGAAAGCCCCCCCCCCCCCCCCGCCCACCTCCTCCCAGTTACTGATGGATAGCAGCGGATACAAACTATTATGGAGGTAATCTTTTGTGGTCGATTTGGAGGGGTACTGATTCCTCCCAAGTTGTACCAGGAAACACCTTACCTAAGTATCCGAATGTCAGTTTATAAGTTGTTGTTTTGTATACTGTACCTTGGAGGAATCATTAGCCTCCACTTCACCTACAACATAATACCCTCTTAAGGTGCAAGTGCAGTGTTGGTAAATCTGGAGCAACCGATTCCTCCAAACTATTTCAAGCAACAGAACACCATTATTTTTGTTCATGTGGCCCTGTTTTCTGGCATACTTTGGATGAATCATGGCACTCCAATGTAACAAAAGTGAATTACCCCCTTAAGCTCTAAATGAGGCAGTGTTGTGAATGGATGGATGGATGGATGTTGGTGGTTAATTTGGTTGGTTGGAAGATGATTGTTATTGTCGGCAAGTTGTTAAGCGGTGAAGTTTGTCTGGTAATTATTTGATGTAACCTCACTTTAATACAGAAGGAATTATAGCTTTGGGCAGATTCAGAAAAATTATGACCTGGAAAAATGATATGGAGCAACTAATTCCTACAAACTATCCGAAGAAACATACAAGTTTACTGTATTATAGTGGATTACGTCTGTTTCTTAGCACAGTAGCATTCAAGTATAAGTCCAAAAATACAATCCTGTATATTCTGTATAATTCCTTGTTCCGTCTCCTTATGGAATACCGTACTGTGTTCAAGCCTGGTACCCGTACTACCAGAAAGATATAGCAAAACTGGAACGAGTCCAACGTAGGGTTACTGAAATTATACCAAGTCTGAGGAACAAAACGTACGAGGAACAATTAATTAAGGGAACTAAATCTATTTCTGTTAACACAACGTAGATTAAGAGGTGACTTAATTCAGGTATTTAAAATTATAATATTTCATTATCGACCAATGAAATTATACGAGAGGAAATGGTTGCAAAATCATAGGTAAATCCTTTAACTCGCACAAGCCAAGAATTTCATTTTTAACCGAGTCGTCAACTTATGGAATGGGCTTCCCCGTAACGTACCGTAATAGACAGCTTCAAACATCGATTAGATAACCACCTTGCGTCTAATCCCTAACTAACAGTGTTTATTAATGAATAACTTTTCCGAATTCAGGTGGCCAGTTCACCCAATTAAACCTACTTTCTGCCTTTCCTGTAAAATTTCCCTGGGGCGTATTCCTCCCAACCCCACATGGTGATTACATTACTTCTGACTTGTTTTCCTGCACGGGCCAGGCCGGAGGGAGTGGTGGGTGAGGAGAGAGCCTTCTGCTTTGCTATCCTTATCTTCGACTATCACTGGGGAGTAATATATTTTCTATCAGTAGTCCTCAAATCAGGTCACCTCGTGTGTACCGTAAGGTCTGTTGTGATCTGTGTAGCTGTAACTCTGTATATCATTTGCCTTCAATAAGCTGAAGTTTAAGATCATCTGGTGTTAGGCAAAGAGATAACTGAATAATTAAAATGTTGTGGTTTCTGCCTCTTGCTTTATCTTTCTTACTCTGCCACGAAACAGATCCTCTACAGTAACATTATGTTGGTCTGTCTCCTGGCATAGCTTGGAGGAATCAATAGCCCTTCAGTTCACCAACAAGAGATTCTGCCCGGAAGGTTAGGTCTTTCTCAGCTGTTGATGCTTTCCCCAATCTTGATCTGACAGGAAGCGGAAGGTGATGAAGCCACACATCATACATACCCCTTTCTCCCTATCTCCCTCTTTCATACCATAACATCAAGGGTTGTCACACTATCAAACATTTCCTTCTTTCTCCGTCCTTCATCCTCCGTTCTTGGGTCATGTTTGCCCCGCTCTGTTTCATGGGTGTCCTTTATAAATCCCAGTGAACACGTTGGAGGGCGGGGAAGCCAGAGAAATAAGGGAGGAAGGAAATTGTGCTTACCAGATGCAGCCTGACTTGGTCTTCCGTCCTTCCCCTTAAGGCAAACCCCTATCTGTCTGTCTCTGGAAGTAAAACATTTCCTTCCCTTCTGTTTGGGGCCGTGGGCTAGAAATTCACCCCCCGAGGTGTGATATATTGCGCTGTGGAGAGGACACTAGCGAATGATATCTTGTTGGTGCTGGCAGAGAAAACAGTTGGTGGCCACAATGAGGGCAAGGATGCAGGCGAGGCTGGTGGTGGTGTTACTCCGCCTCTTTCCTGCCTCCGGTCTGGTCTGGTCTGGGGAGGGGTTGGGGTAGAGGGGAGTGCTCCAGGCGCCTTTGTCGACTGACGGTTGGTTCTCCTTTGTTTTGTTGCAGTTTTCTCAATTAGATTGCAAGTTTTTTATGTCTTTAAAAACAAGGCAATGGCAAGGGCAAGGTTGACAGACAACTCTTGGGACTGCTGGGAAAGATGATAGAAAAAATTACTACCATGGTCCATTATTATGCAAATTAGTTAAACACAATATTCTTGAAGGAAGGTTAGCGATTTCTTTGTAAAATTTTACTCATGATGAGGTGTAAGGGATTTTTTTTTTTTTATTGTATGATTATTATTTATACGGTGGTTTGTATGGTTTACTTAAGGTGTAGACTACTTAAAACCTAGCTAGGCTATCTTTAAGGGGATAGTATACGTTTGGTACAATGGAGCGCCTTGATTCCTCAAAAGTATACCAGGAAACAGGACCAGATGGACAAAAATAATGGTGTCCTGTTGCTTGAAATAGTTTGGAGGAATCAGTTGCTCCAGATATACCAACAGTGGACTGCCCCCTTAATGGTAGAGACGTTGGCTGACTGGCTGGTGGTGAGGGAACATACAGGGTGGAGACAGTCAGACACAAGCCCACTTCAGACTGGAAGGAATGTTGTCTCTTCAAGCTGTACAACTTAACTAACTAACGTAAAGTATGTATTATCACTTCATTTAGTCTTGTTGAAGCTCATCGTGCTCCTGGAAACCTCCCTGATTAAATTATTTCTATGTGTTGTGAAGTGGAAATAGCTAGATGAAATGTAAGTGATAACACCACTTGGGAAAAGCTTTTATTGACGTCACTTTGTCACTGCTCGCCGACAGAATCTAAATATAAAGAAATATACTAATAAACGTTCTTGTATTTGGGGGCATATGAAGAGAATATTAATGTGTGTGTGTGTGAGAGAGAGAGAGAGAGAGAGAGAACGCTATTTTTCCCTTAGTATGCAGAACATGTGTTGGGGAAAGAGCGGATGTGGGGGGCCAGGTGTGCGTGTTGGGGTTGGGGGGGGGGGACAGGTGTGATCCATGCTGGCAGTACTGTAGATGGGGGGAGACCAGCCAGGTGTTTAAGTTTGGGGTGTGTGGGACAGATAAAAGGGCACGGTCTGGTCTAAGGGGAGGAGGGGAGTCGACCTGAGATATACACTAAACATAAATATAGAAGCCAGGATTAGCAGGACACAGTACCAAATGTTGAGAGAGAGAGAAAGAGAGAGAGAGAGAGAGAGAGTCTGAGAAATAGCCTACATTAATATCTGTTATGAATATTCTACTTATGTGTGTATGTTCAGTGGTGGGAGCCGGCCGGTCAGACTAGGAAAACAAGACTGGCAGGTTGAAAGACTTTGTGTGTGTGTGTGTGTGTGTGCGGGAATATTGACCAGGACAGGAAATAACAGGGGGTGAAGAAGGAAGGGAGGGAGGGAGAGAGTGAGGGACGAAAGGGGGAGGAAGAGGAGAGGTTAAAATTCAAGGATAAGGAAGCGTGTGGTTGAACGGCAGTAAAGAAGACGGAGGAAAGGAAAGAATTACGGATGTGGGTTGGGAGTAGGAGAAGGAGGGAAGAAAGGGAAAGGGTTGATTATCAAGGATAAAGAAAATGTTTGGTTGGACCGCAAGAGAGAGGGAGTTGGAGGGGGGTTAAGGGGAAAGGAAAAGAAAGAAGGGAAGGGATGATCGAATTTCAGGGATAAAGGAAACGATAAAGCATTTAATTTTGAAAGTATTGATGAGAATTTTTAGGAGGAAAAGGAAAGAAAGAGACGCCTGAACATGAGAAAAAGAAAAGAAAAACTGGGAGGGGGGAAGCGAAGAAGGGAAGAAATATAAGAGGGATGAGAATGGAGGGAAGGGAAAGGAAAGGTTAAACTTGAAGGTTACGGAAAACGTGCGTGTAGTGGTTGACTGGTGGGAAAGACATGAGAAGGTACAGTTGCTATCACACTTGCACAATTTCCATCTCTCACCGTCCTTCGTTCTTGGTTCTTGGGCCAGATTTGCTCCTACAGTAGGCTACTCAGGAGGCATGTAGAACGACGACGGAATAATTATGTAGTCTGACAAGAGGACATGCAGAAGTAAATGGACTCGAATTGTACTACTTGCTGCAGGAGAAAGGGAAAGGCAGGAAGGAAGGCGAGCAATCAAGCAAGCAGGCGGGTAGGAAGACAAAAAAAAAAAACTGCACGATGACAATATAAAAAGTGGATGAGTCGAAGAGTGACTGATGAAATGAGAAAGAGAAAACTTGTTGAGGGAGGATAGGTTATACGAAGTTGTTTTCAATCAGAATTCACCACCAGACAGGAGTGACGACAGAGGCTTGGGACCGTCGTTGCATAACATGAACAACATAGGTCTACATTATACTCGTACAGATTAGTTGTGTACCTCATGTTTTTATTTTCTTAAACTCACGCTGTTGTTTACTGATATAATATTAAGTGGCATTTTACTTCTCTCCCTTCAGATATGCTTGCGGCACACACACACACACACACACACACACACACACACATAGTGAGAGAGACCCAAGTCACTAGATATAATAATGCCACGCTTCACAAGTTGGCTATAAAAAAAATACGTGATGCCGATAAAGCAAGATAAAAAAATACAGATGGTGAGGAACTGGGGCGGGAAGACAGCACGTATATATGACAAGGAGGGGTTATCTGTGACAAGGGAAATGGGCGTGAAGGAATGGGGAAGAAGGGAGGGGAGCTGTGTATCGTCTGGGAGGGAGTAGGATGAGAAGCAGTAGGAAGGGAAAGGAGGTTTTAAAATGGAGGAAATAAAGCAGAAAGAATGGTGCAGGGAATAACAGGTTGCACGGGGACAGTAGAAGAAATGTAATGAGGGGGGAAGGGAGTATGATGAGAAGGAAGGAAGGAAGGAAGAGGGGTCAACAGACTGAAGAGGACAAAAGTCTGGCGTGTGTGTGTGTGTGTGTGTGTGCTTGCGTGTGCGTGCAAGCTGTGGTAACGACCTGCTAGACATAAGTTACTAGTAGCATGTAGCCTAACCTTTGTCTGGAGTCTGACCATTACACACACACGCGCAAAAAAAAAAAAAAAAAAAAAAAAAAAAAAAAAAAAATAATAATAATAATAATAATACAAAGGCATCGAGTGGGGTAACCAGCCATCATCGAGGAGAATGGAGTGAAAGGGATGAAGGGCAGGGATAATTAACCCAAAGAAAGTAGGGAGGGGGTTGATAGAGGGTCGACGTAAGGAAGGAAGGACAGGGTATAGGTGGGGCCAGGATAACAAAGAAAGAGAGAGGATCTGATACCAAGGAAAGGACGGGAGGGTTGTTAAGGCTGGTAAGGCAGAGGGGGAGAAGGTGAAAGGGGATGATGTGTTGCTACAGTCTAGGATATACGTTCTCTGTCTGTCCTTCCTGCTACTCTTCTTCAACTCATAGCGCTGTAGAATGTGTAATCTTAAAGGTTGTGAGGCTCAGAAGGAGGGAGAAAAGGAGAAGGGGAGGGGATTGATGTGTTGCTACAGTCTAGGATATACGTTTTCTGTGTGTCACTCCTGCTACTCCTTTTCACCTCATAGAGCTGAAGAATGTATGAATTTAAGGGGAAACAATATGAGTAGTAAACAAAATACATTTGAGGAAAACTCTGCGTGTACACCTGTAACTATTAACGTACATAGTGTTTTGAATCCAGAAGCACGCATCCTTTTTTGCTCCAGTTTTATTCGATCTGTAAAGTTGTGGGTTGCAGAGCGACAGGTTAGTCCTACCCTGCACCTTCAATTCATATATATATATATATATATAAATATATATATAAATATCGCGAAGGAAGAATAGGATCTTTTGTCTGGATAAAAACTGCAAGAGCAATGCCATTTGATACTTATGAAAAGGCCCAGGTAAGGAACGGAGGTAGAGAAGAGAATTAACATAAACGACTTCGCAGGTAAGGTGGTCAAATGAAGGGGGTCGATGTTGATGAGAAAAATTAGGGTGTTGGTGAAAGGAAAGGAAGATGTGAACGAGATAGAATATAAGGTCGTCTAATGAGGGGACAGGTAGTGATGAGAAGGTCAGGTTGTGTGGTGAAAGGAAATGGAAAGATAATAAATAACATTTAAGGAAGTAAGGTTATCCGGTGAAAGGAAAAGTAGATAAAAAACGAGCTAGGATATAAAGTTGTCTGATGAAAGGGCAGGTATTGACGAGAATGAAAGGTTGTCTGGTGAAAGGGAAGGAATAGATTTTTCCATTTATGAAAGTAAGGTTGTCTGGTGAAAGGAAGAAAAGATAAGCATCACGAGAGAAAGCGAACATCAAGATAGGGCAGAAGACAATGAAGGACAATCCAAGTTATTGTTTTAGTGTCCTTTGAGCTAGAAACTAGGTCATGATTATTTCCACATAGTTTCAGCGAGTGAGTTTTATTTTATTTTTTTTTTTCTGCATCTCTTTAGGAATGTGTGAAAAAGTGTCTCACAACATTTGTCATATATATATTTTTTTTTTTCCAGTGGCCTATGAGTCGTTCTGGCGAGGTGTTTTGTGTGTATATTGGAGTCACAGGAATTAATACACCAGTGATACAGGAATAGAGTGGAGTTGGTATTCACATGCAGTAAAGAGACATGTTGCACGTGTGTCAGTGATGATTATGGGAACTAGTGGAAATAGCAAGATAATATTTATAAAATGAGTATAATTCTAATTTCATATAGCTAGTTTCCTTTTTATATCACCATGTTTTTAATATAACTTTGGCTTATATTTCTCATTTCATACGACCCTATTTTATCTCCTTTTTTTTTCCTATAATATATGGCATTTTCCTCGTCATGTGTGGTTAATATCCATACGTATTTAAATCTTAAGCACATATATTTATTATTTCGTTACATTGCTTAATAGGCCTAGTTAGTGTGGGGAGGGCAGGGTAAATGACCTTTGGCTAGGCTTGAGCGGTGACAAGGCCTATTGTTTGTGGCCATTTGGGCGTGGATAGCAGGAGGTGGAAGGAGGTAACGCTTGTGATGGTGGTGGTGGTGGTGGTGGCCTAGACTGTGTCGGTCGTTTCCAGGCAGAGTTTAAAAGAGAATCCGGTCACTTCGAATACGCTGCCCACTACATCACAAAAGTAGTGTTGATATGTGTAATGATGGTGGTTAGCTGTTGTTGTTGTTGTGGTGATATGTGTAATGATGGTGGGTAGTGTATTGTTGTGGTGATATGTGTAATGATGGTGGTTAGCTGTTGTTGTTGTTGTGGTGATATGTGTAATGATGGTGGGTAGTGTATTGTTGTAGTGATATGTGTAATGATGGTGGTTAGCTGTTGTTGTTGTGGTGGTGATATGTGTAATGATGGTGGGTAGTGAAGAAGTGTGATGATATGTGGTGTAATGATGGTAATGTATTGTTGTGGTGTATGCAAGGTCAGCTAGTGGTGGCAGTTAGTAGGGGTGTAAAATATTGCCAGTGAAGTGTCAGTGGGAGGTGGTGGTGGTGGTGGTGGTGATGGTAGTGGTGGTAGTGATGATTGTCTGCCTGGCTGTGTGTGTGGGCAGGTGGTGTGAACGGTTGAAAGAGTAGTGTGTGTGTGTGTGAGAGAGAGAGAGAGAGAGAGAGATAAAGGGAGGGGCCGTGTCAAGGTCTGACAGTTCCCACCTTCACACTGTGTTGCCAGGAATGTGTGTGTGTGTGTGTGTGTGTGGAAGGGGAACAACTCCACCATGGCCTCCCCACACCTCTCCATTACACCATTAACTCTGTACCCATATCTATGTTTTTATATGACGGTACAATACTTATTACAGTACATCCATTATTTTAGGGTCGCTGTTCCATACACATTATTCGACGAAGGGGTATAATCTCTGGTGGTCGAATTGCTGGGTTAATTAATGACTCCTTCAAAGTATGCGACGAAACAGGTACCCAATGCCAGTACACAAAGATAACCAGTTTCCTGACATAGTTTGGAGGAATCAGTAGCACTCACTTCACCAACATGAGCATTAATTCCCCCTAAGGCAGAATAATGATGATCACGACGAGGATGTTGCATGAGGTAATGGTTAGGTAGATTCAGTGTGACGGTGAAGGGGTCAGGTTTCAGTATACCCAAATATACATTAATTAATAAGCACTGTGCATCGTCTTCCTCCCTTCCACTTCCCTACCTCCTTGTAACTCATTTGGTACCCCCCAGAGTGTTCAGTCAACACAAAAATATAATGACTATAGAAATTAGATGCTCAAGTGTAAACAAGGCAGGTGGTTGCGTTCTCTCTCTCTCTCTCTCTCTCTCTCTCTCTCTCTCTCTCTCTCTCTCTCTCTCTCTCTCTCTCTCTCTCTCTCTCTCTCTCTCTCTCTCTCTCTCTCTCTCTCGTTTTGTCATCTTTGCCTGTCCTCCCTCGTTCATTGCCCTCTCCTCCGTCTGTCTGTCTGTTTACTTTCCCATTTCAACACAGGAAGCAGAAGGAAGAAGTAAAGGACGGAATGAAGGCTCATGATAACCTATACAGCCTACTTGTGATTTGGTCGTGTTTCCTGCTGTTGGAGTTATTCGCGTTTCTCGTTTTTGTTTTGGTCGTCGTCTGGCCGAGCATTCAAGCCACGCGCCGTCATGTAAGGGCTGCAGCAAGGCCGAGTTTATTACCGTGTGTGTTGATGCTTGGCCGGTTCCCAGACACGCATGGTCGGCTCTGTGCGTTCCCATGTGTGTGTGTGTGTGTGTGTGTGTGTGTGTGTGTTACTTCAGCTGTAAGTAATGGTTAACCTTCATGATCACTGGAACAGATAATAGATTAATAAATTGCAGTGATTAGTAGCCAGTAGCAGTATAGCATCAGGAGAGTCAGATGTTGTCGTTAAATGGTTCAGGGAACTACAAGGTTCTTTCTTACAGGTAATGAGTCTCGACGATGATACGTCTCCGTCAACTTAGAATGAAATATGATGGTACTGTAGTTGATATCCATTGCCCAGTCTGAACTCTGATTACGAGATGTCTTTGTGATAAGCCGGAGTGGTTGCATTCATCACAGGTAACCTCACCACTGCAAGAAGATGATCAACAACTTTTTTACTTTCCGTTCACGTCCAGGACCAAACCACTAAGACCAACCTTGAGTGTTTTGTCTGCAGGCACTCCACTTCTCTGGCCTTGGATTGCCTGCTTGCGACATGGGCGTATTTGAGGGACTTCAGCCTGGGCGTGGCACGGATATACATAACCATTTATATAATTATTAAGTGGGAAGGGGGTCTTTATTTTTGTGAATTAACAGGAGTCTATGTAACACTCCTAACAGTGCAACATATCCCATCCAACATATCCTATTGCTTATCCCTTCCAACATATCCCATTGCATAATATATTATTCCTTCCAACAAATTTCATTATATATCCCTTCCAACATATTTCATTTCATATCCCTTCCAACATATTCCATTATATATCCCTTCCAACATATTTCATTATATATCCCTTCCAACATATTCCATTACATATCCCTTCCAACATATTTCATTATATATCCCTTCCAACATATTCCATTACATATCCCTTCCAACATATCTCATTACATATATATCCCTTCCAACATATCCCATTACATATATATACCTTCCAACACATTCCTTCCAACATATATCATATATATGATATATATAATTATCCCTCCTTCGTTTACTCAAGTGGTTTGTTTTCCTGCTATGGTATTGTTTTGCCTTGCACGTTCGTTCTTCATCCTGTTTGGTGGTGAATGGTGTGTAATGTTGACGTGTATGGCTGGCTGTGTGGGATGTGTATTGGTAGGCTAGCCACGTTCTTCATACTCTTACCGGACGGAGGTAGTGTTTGAAGTGAAGGTCAAGCTGAGAGTTGATGGGGCTCAGCTTATTCCTTCAATGAAAGCCAAGCACGCAAACAAACTCCCTTGGCACAGGCTAGGGTAATCAGCTGTCCCCATTTCGCTGACCGTATATCACAGGTCCCCATAACACACATATCCCTATAGCATATACACATAATTATCAAGGTCCCCATAAGTTCCGTAACACACTTTTCCGGTTCTAAATTCCTCACATCTCCGTATATAGCTACTGTTTTCCGGTGGTCTGTGCTTGAGGTTGTGGTTAGCTCTGTCTGCCTTACTTTGTGTCAAGCAGAGCGGAATGATGAGCGAGTGGGGGAGTGAGTGAGTGAGTGAGGGAGTGAAGCAGGAATGGGGTAGCCGGAATTGCCCCCATCCCCTCCTGGCCTATAGTAATCGCCGCCTATTGGTAGTGCTGGCAAGTAGTGGTTGTATTGGTTTGTATTTTGTGACTTCCACAGTAGATTCCGGTTATAAGTTAAACTAATAACATACACGAGATTCCTACATTCTTATTATCCCTTGGGACTCAGAGACACTTCCTTATCTGTCTACAGTTAGTTGTCCCTCCTTACCTTCTCTTTCCTTCTTGCTTGCTGTCCCTCCTCTTTGTCTCCTTCTACACATGTAGTACAATATCTTTCTGGCCTATCACAGTCTTCTTTCTTTCCCTTACATAATCTAACTTACATTTCTATTATGAATAAAAATTACGGTAATAAAGTATGATAGATATAATTCCTGATTTGTACATATACACATGATTTTTACAAGTGCCACCAAAACGTTATATTACCCAACATCAATATTTAGGAAGGAATAAACGACGAACAGAAATAAACAGACCCATAACAGACCCATTTCTTACACCTGTAGGCTAGGTGATTGAGCAAGGTCATGATGCAAGCAAGGTCCCTGTATGGCGTGGCGTGTGTGACAGTAATTAATGGCTGAGGGCGTGGGCGTGGGCGTGGGCGTGGGATATTTATTATCAGGCATGGTTTGTGATGGGTGTGTGAAGAGGCCTGGTGTTGTCTGGGATTGTGAGTTGTTGGTATCAAGGTTATGTGTTTATGGATGAATTTGTGAGACGTGTTTTGTAAGGGCGTGAGTGTAATTATTTAAGGGGATAGATGATAATACACTTTTAATTTATGAGAGTGCCTTGATTTCTCCAAAGTATGCTAGGAAACAGGACGATTTATACAAAAATAATGGTGTCCTGTTGCTTGGAATGGTTTGGATGAATCAGCTGCTCAAAATATTTACCAACACTGTATAGTACTGCCCCTTATCTGTCGGAGGGTGAGCCTGTGAGTGGGGGGTGTGGGGGTGTGTGGGGTGGAGGTGTAAGTAGGTAGTGTAAACAAGTTGGTAAGTTGTAAATGGTTACATGTGAGAATATGAGTGGGTGGAAGTAGCCTATATAAAAAAAGGTTCGGTGAGTGTTTATGGCTCGAGGTGTAAAGGATGGATGGAAACAAAGAGAACATGAATACTGGTACTACTAGGCCATGACAGATCTGAAGAAGGAACTAATTGGCTGTGTGTGTGTGTGAGGGTGGTAGTTTGTGGGGTGGGACAGAGAAAGTTAGAAAGCCGAGTCCCTTCACTACGACATGTATATGGGGGCGATGTGTGCAGATAGATCCACCACTGTGACCACAAAGACAGCAGGGAGGGAGGGAGGAAAGGGCAGGGTTTGGTTGGTTTGTTGGTTGGTTTGGGCGGCGGGGGCAGCAGTGTAGGCGACGATTCAAAGGGGGTGGATGGTGATGGTTGGGGCTGGGGCGTAGAAGAGGTATTAAGGAGGAGGTGGGACTGGTGTGTGGGTGAGGATATACAAGAGGTGGGAGGTGATGGTTGGGGCTGGGGCGTAGGAGAGGTATTATTAAGGAGTAGGTGGGACGGGTGTGTGGGTGAGGATCTACAAGGGGTGGATGGTGATGGTTGGGGCGGGGGCGTAGGCGTGGTATTTAAGGGGTGGAGGTAGGGGGCGTAGACGAGGAGGTAGTATGGAAGGGGGACGGGAATGTGGGCGAAGATTTAAAGGAGATGGTTGGTGATGGTTGGGAAGGGGGAGGTATTAAAGAGAGGCGAGGTATTAAAGAGAGGGGCGAGTGGTGGGTGTGGGGGGGGGGTAGGGCGGCTCCTCTTACCGTTTGGGGGATCTCTGAAAGGGGGTGGGGCATTGAGGGGGTTGGAGCTCCCTCTTTTGTTGACGTAGGGGACATCAGGGGGGCGTAGGGACAGTTCAAGTTACTGTTTAAGACATCTGATGGGGACGAGATGGAATGTAAAGAGGCAGCACCAGGAACAGAAGGTAAGAAGAATAAATGGAAGAAGGAAGGTGAGGAAGGAAAGCAAGAAAGACAGAAAAGCAGGATGGAAAGTAAGAAATAAGGGGAGGCAGGGAGGACGAATAAAAGACAGAATGGGAGTGAGGTAAGAAAAAAAGAGAGCGTGACATAAAAAGAAATACGAGGCCAAAGGAAAATATATATTGAAGAAAAAGAGGAAAGTAGCACAGCGTTTATAGTCTGTCTGTCAGGGTGGAGGAGGAAGTGGTAGAAGGAATAGGGGCGTCAACATCATATAAGAAGAGCAGCACAGTAAAACCCCATCACCGTGAAGAAGTGAAGGATGAGCGAGCTGGAGCACCGGGAAGGATGATAGGTTATGTTTGATGGTATAGCGTGCGGTGACGGGAAGGTGAAAGGAACAATATTGGAAGGGTGAGTGAGAGTTTATATCACACTGTATATAGGCTAGGTAGATAAGTTAGAGAGAGACGAGGAAGTATTAATAATCTGGGCTTGAGGGTAATGAGGTGTGGCTGAATCTGAACGGTTGTGGAAAGAAGAGTAGGTTGCTATTGTGTAGGAAGAGAGATGGGATATAGATAGTGAAAGGGAGTGAGGAAGAGAAAAGATACGTGAGGGGGAAGTAGTGGAAGGAAGGGAGGAATAAAAACGAGAAAAAAAATAGACTAAAGTAGGTGGATAGACCCATGGACGAGAGTGACTTCCCTATAATTATGACATTCCAAATCAACTGTTCTTTACGGATCATATAATTGGTGTAGATGCTAACCATTAAATTTCTACCGTGTTTCCCTCCATTATGTATACAGTAATCGTTTGGTGCATGACAGTTTTTCCTTCCAATGAATATATAGTAATCGTTTGGTGCAGTTTTTCCTTCCAATGAATATATAGTAATCGTTTGGTGCAGTTTTTCCTTCCAATGAATATATAGTAATCGTTTGGTGCAGTTTTTCCTTCCAATGAATATATAGTAATCGTTTGGTGCAGTTTTTCCTTCCAATGAATATATAGTAATCGTTTGGTGCAGTTTTTCCTTCCAATGAATATATAGTAATCGTTTGGTGCTTGATAATGATAGATGAATGCAAAACTCCAAGGATATTAGTGTACAGAGCGTATAATTATATAATATGTGTAGTTTCTATAAATTAAACGTCAATATTGATTTATTTCCCTCCTATAAAGTAAAATAGCTTGATACATGATAGTGGAAGATAAATGCCAACTAGTAAACCCCACCACATCCGCTGAGTAAGGTTCAACAGTAAGTATAGCATGAGGTTAACTGTACTGGTAATATATATAATAGGGTCAGAGAGGTGAGCCTGATATACCATCGACCCCACCAACAACACGACCCTCTACTTCTTTCTCATTGGGCTTATCACTCCTCTACTTTATGTATGGACTTGTACTGTTGTTGTTTGGTGTCCTGGTAGAGAGGCATGGCAATTTTTTCGTTCGTTCCAGAGGAGAGCGGACGAGGAGAGGGTTTTGTTGAGGGAATTGTTGTTGTTTTTTTTGCCCAAGAAGTGAATGTACGGCTGCCCAAAATTGGCATGAGTGTCCCTTGACATTTCCCTCAAACCAGCATCGCCTCCCTCCCACCCGACCGACCCTTCTTACCCTTACATTCCATAGCCCAAGACCAATAGAATACTAGGCTAATGGTCTTGCCATAGCCCTGACGTTGTGGTTGTAGTCCTTTCCAAGCCTCGCCACTGACCCCTCCATATCCTCATCTCACCACATCTAACCTCAACACATTCTGTCTGACTCTCTGACCTCTCATAGTTTTGGTATGGTTTTTGTTGTACTTTTAAACCACACAGACCACTCAGTCAACGTTTTTTCCACGCCCACGTATGTTTTTAATCCCATCCTCGCCCAGTTCCTGTTATGTAGCACCCCCACCCATTCTCACATCTACCAAGACATCCACACCCACACTCCCACACCCACCCAGAGACACATCCACGCCCACAAGGACCAGGACACCCACACGCCCACAGTACTGTAGCCTCGAGTCAATAGTTTCATCACTGCCACTCATATATCTTTCTCCTCACCAACGCAACGCCCTCCTGTCTCACTGACTACCCGCCCTCCCACTCCCTCCTTCCTTCCTTCCTTCCTTTCCTCCTTACTTCCTGCCTGCCTTGCCTTTGTTTATCTCGTCTCGCACACACACACACACACACACACACACACACACACACACACACACACACACACACACACACACACACACACACACACACACAGCCATCTCTGCCCACGCCAACATTCCGCCACCCACACGCCACCCACTATCGTCGTTATCCTCTTGAACCTTAATGGAAGAATATCTTGTTGGTAAATTGGAAGGCTACTGTTGTCTCCAAACTGAGGTACACAATAGAAACCCCCCCATTCTTATACTAAGGTACTAGTCTGTTTCCTGGCATAAGTTGGAGGAATCAGTAGCTCTGCAATTAGCCCACATAAAATGACCACCACCAAGTGAATATGTGTATCTTGTAATTTCTGTATATACCTTTTGTTTCATCACAATCAGTGGGTTTCCATATAGGCCCAAGTCTTTATCCCATCCAACTTTTGTTAATCTATCCAGAAATAATATAATTGGTGATATTTTTCTATACATGTGGTGTTGGAAACATGTTTTCATATATGGAATATGAATATATAAAGAAAAGAAAAAACATCATAAATGTCATCCTAGGAAGGTGTTTTCTCAAAATAATAAATGAATTAGTATAAGACGAAAAGGTCATTGTATCATGTTACTAATTAATTGAATGAACATCATAATTACACCTTGTTGCTGTCAACTCTCCCTTTATCTCGTCCCTGTCCCAAGTTCTGGCTCCTCTGGACTCAAACCTCTTATTATACCACACACACTCGACCCACTACTAACTTTTTATAATGGATACTTTTTTTTAGTGATTGGAGTCAGCCTGTCAGTGCCCACTATCTCTCAGAATTAACGCTTGACGTGTTCTCTAATTGATACCGCGTGCCTGAAAAGGGAGTTAATTGCCTTATCCCAGAACCATTGATAATTTCCACAAATTTATGTCTAGAGTGACGTTAATTTGTATCAACAGTAATTGGGTTCCTTCTTAGTTTATAATGTGTAAAATTGTGTTTTCAGTTACGACCCAAAGTTTGTTTAATAAGCACTGAACTACTGTATGTTTTCTTAGGAGGGGAGGCACCGAAATTTTAGTTCGTAACTAGCTACATCCATGTAAGTTTAGCCGTTTTTCTTAAGCCAATAGTGTAATTTGTCGATGTTTGCGGAAAGGAGAATGTACAATGATGGCTTTCATGTATAAACATAACACTATATTAAAGTATCCCAAGTATAATCACACTTATCGTAAATTTACCACACCAAGCATAGAAAAACTACCAAATTAGTAATCTTGATAAGCACCGGTTTAGCTTTTCACTTTGTCCACAATGGCCCATACTGTCTCACTTTTGTAAGACAGTACTTCGGGGAACGTAGGTTTCATGCAAGAGGGAGTGTGGTTGGTGGAAGTCTTGCAGGCCAACAGATCCACTAGGGGCCAACCACAATACCTGTTTCACAATCTGTTATGAGTCAATAAGTTCACCAACCACAGAGCCATTTACATTAAAAAAAAGCCTTGTCTGACCAACAACAATTATCAGGCACTGTACGTTTGTGTGTGTATATGTGCAGGGTGTACGTACATTATTTCAGGTCGAGGATGGGGGAGGTATAGGTGGAGAGAGGGATGGAGTCGAGAGATATGTGTAGCCTTCGTGTTTTATGTACTCGACTGGACGTGTTTGGGATGCTTTGTGTTCGTATGCGAGTGGGGGTCCGATAAGAACTGCGGATGGCTTACATACATACATGCATGCATACACGTTGCTACATACATCCGTACACGCTGGTGGCATGCATACATTCATACGCGCTAGCAAATGGAGTGGCGTTATTTTTATGGAGGTTGAGTGCTGAATTAAAGTGACAGTAGGAAAAGGGTCACAGGTGTTGGGTTTGGTATCTGATCTCTACTATAACAAAAACGATACGACAGATTAATTAACGCAGTAAGGTTCCCAAAACACGCTGCTTTCGTTTTTAGGTATCGTTTCACTGATTCAGTTTTCGAAAGATCAACGTTGTATACTGTATATATACTGTATGATCAGACTGGAATATTACCTCCTCTCTGATCTAAATGAAGTAGTTAATATTGCTTGATACTATATTCTTCATTAGACTGAGTGGTAATGTACTATAAATATATTGTTTGTAAGGAATATTCTAAGAGGTTTTGAGTGATGTATGTGTGTTATTTATTATTATGATTATCGCAATGTAAAATGATAGTGGGGGAAGAGTTGCTGATAAGATAGTAATGATTTGCTAAAGGAATTTTAATGTGGTAATGGGCACAACAATAATGTATATCTTTGATGTTGATGGTGTGTGTGTGTGTGTGTGTGTGTGAGTGAGTGAGTGAGTGAGTGAGTGAGTGGAGGCATATAGGTGTGTGCATATGCCTGCGTGTGGGTTGATACAGTTAGGTTCACGTGAGAGGGTTTGCTTGTGGGTGTATAGGATTGCATGCAGAGCGAGAGTTGCTGATTTTGGGTTAAAATAGTATTGCGTGTTGAGTGAAAGTCTGATGATGGTGTACTGTAGGTTAATATGAATACTCGTGTAGAGAGTAGAGTAAGTTGCGCACGTGTGTGTGTGTGTGTGTGTGTGTGAGTTATAGTAGGTCTTGCCAGATTACAGAGTGTTACAGAGTGAGAGTATATAATATTATGTAGGTTAAGATATCGCGTTGTAAGCAGAGTGAGAGATGACCGTGTTCTTAACTTGATTGCGTGCAGTTGAGGGAGAGTTTGATGTGAGTTCTACCTAATACAGGGTTGCGTGTAGAGTGAACTAGAGAAGTGGGATGACAGTGTAATAAGGTTGCAGTGGTTGGGAGAGTGCAGGTGGTGGAGTGATGGGGGTGGTGGAGTGGTGGAGGTGGAGGGCGAGGAGAGGAGAGGGGGACCTGTTCTCAGTGTGGAAGGAAGGGTCAAGGAACCTCCCACTAAAAATGCTCCCACTGCCAGCCAGCCAGCTAGCTTGTTGCCTCGAGCCATGGACACACACACACACACACACACACATACACACACACACACACGAGTTAGTTGTTAGTTGCCATCATTACTGTTTGTGTGTTGTGTGTATTGTGTTCGTCTCGGCTTCTCGTCTTGTGTATGAGGTGCATCACTCGACCCCTCTTCGTGGTTTGACTGTGTCCACTTCGCTGATGAATGCAGTTAGTTCTCTCCACACCTTTATGACCCATCTACACTTCCCTCCACTCTTCCATTACCCTCCCATCTGTAGGCTCCTCCATACCTCCATTACCCTCCCAACTACAGCCCCCTCCACTCGTTCATTACCCATCTGCCACCCTTCTTCCCCAGAGGATTTGAAGGATTGGTTGGGTAGTGGCTTAGCTGGTTATTGTCGATCCTACTTACCCTTCACTTGGCCACCAATATAGTTAGTTCCCTTTAATAGTTTCCTTGTTACACTGCTAAATATGCTAAATAGTAGATATGGTCAGTCTGATACAGTTAGTTTATAAGAACCCCTTCTGAGAGACCATCAAGGTTCAGTACAGGGTGAATGTATACAGAAATTTTATTGAATCATTCTTCAGTTCAGTTTAAACCCACTATCGTGTTACCCTTCTACAGTTACCCCAGTCTCCCACTTTACCCACCTACAGTACAGTTGGCCTCACCCCTGGATTGCACACCTAGCATTGCCAGTTTTTCCCCTCTGTCCAGTTTGAATCCTGAGACTTAAGGCGATAGATTATTAACAGCGCTAAGTGGATAATATTGTGTTCTCTCATCCACCAGTCTGTAAGCTGAAACTATATAAAGATCAAGCTGTAATTAAACTTGTACACATATACTTTTGGGTGTATATGTATGTATGTATTTATGTATGTATTTATGCATCTATGTATGTTTGTATGTACGATTACCAGAGAGTAAGATTTTTTCAAGTTTCATAAGGATTTCGGTATTTTGATGTGGAAAGTTGCTCGATACCACAATCTGAGTGAAAGTTACTGGAGGTTTTGACACCGTTTAGTCTATCTGACCGTCGGCACAGTGCGATCAGTATATAGTTTATGGTGCTGGAGGTCAGGAGAAAAAAATGAAAAACGTGTGTGTGCCCGCGAGAAGAGTGAAGGAGGGACAGGAGCCTTCTTACCTTTCATCCTTCCCTTTGATAAACTCACAATATTATGATAGTAAAAACGAAGGGGAAAAAACATCATCAAAGATTATATAATTATACAGGGTTTCCCGCGAATTTTTCTATAAGGATGAGATCTTCAGAATATTTTTGCTTAGTATTTTTTTAGCTTTGCATGAACAGTCGAAATCAGGGATAATTAAAAAAAAAAAAAAAAAAAAACTCGTGAGCAGGTTGCATATAACTTTTTGTTTGGCTGCACATTTTTTCTGCATGTCCAGAGTTGTTGAAGTATGCTGTCACATTTTGATATTTATACTTTTTTTTTATGTACCGATTTACTCGTTTTACCTGCATCGTAAATGTGTTGATTTTTATATATACATGGGTTTTCCCCGTGTCCTTGGGCCTCGTCAAGGGCTTCTTATTTATCTCTGTAAAGTTGAGTTCAGAGCTGAGATTTTTTACATTTTTTTTTTTTACAATTCTTTATTTATTTTTTGCCAGGACTGACGTGGCGCCGGAGTGAAGAAAAACTGGCTGGTCAGGGGAAGGTCAGTCAGACGTAGAGGAGGCAATTGAGAGGTAGGGAAGAAGGTTTATATTGTAGAATGAGATTAAGGGGAGATTCTTTTATTGGTGAATTGGACCGTCTCTGATTCCTCCAAACTATGCCACGAAACAGATCCCCTTTTAGTACCATTAAAGGAGTCTGTTTTCTGGCATAGATAGGAAGAATTAGTAGCTTTCCAATTTACCAACAATAGAATCTCCCATTAAGAAGGAAGGATATATTTAGAGGGGGGCATTGTGTTGTGAAAGAAATGGAAGACTCCTGATTCCTTCACACTTGCTAGAAAACCGAAGAGGTGTGTGTGTGTGTGTGTGTGTGTGTGCTGCATGAGTGGAGTGCCGTGGTGGTGTTGGTGAAGGCAGTGATCGTAGAAAAAGAAACTGCTGCAACTGACGAGAAACTGTGTTCAGAAAAAGAGTGTGTGATGATGGTATAGTGGTGGTGGGACAAGGCAAGGAAGGGAAGGGAAAGGAAGGACAGGGCAGGGCAGGGCAGGGCAGGGTATGGAGAGCGTGGGCGGGGTATTAGCGTGGGTGAGAGGACAGACAGAGAATGTGGAGGAGGAGGAGGCAGAAAGGAGAGGTGGTGCTGGGTATAAGATGAGGTGAGGAGAAAGAAATAGCCGTGACGTAGGGGAGTTTGGTAGGTGGACTTGACTCTTTTTAAGACATGTTTTGGCAAAGACTGATTATACGCCTCGCTGATGTAACCTCATATTTGTAGTTGTGGTGGTGATGACGGCAGAAGAAAGATTATTTAAGATTTATGATGATGATGAAGATGGTGATGATGATGATGGTGATGGAGAATAAGATATGAAGGGAAATGATGATGGTGAAGACGAGTGGAGAAAGAAGGAGAGGATTGAAGGAATAGGAGGAGGGAGGAAGAAGCTGCATGCATGGGGAACGCCGAGTCAACCCATGCATGGAAGCAGCAGAAATCAAAGTTTTGCAATCCGAAAGTGCGACAGAATGGAGATATAATTTTTTTGCCGAATTGTAGAGGTGAGGCTGTTTGATGGCAGGGGTTAGACTGTATTGGTAGTCTGGGAGATGAGTAATGTGTAACCCCCCCGTCCGTGATCATCGCTGGCTGCAGTGAAAGGAATGGTTGTGAATGTTGACAGACAAAAAAAAAAAAAAAAAAAAAAAATAGAAGTAAAAGAATACGCAGTCATGGATGTTGGTGTTAGTGTTGTGTGATTGATGTGATGCAGTCAGAGGTTGTAAGTGTGCAGTATCGTTGCCTTAAATACAGCCACGGGTAAAAAAAAAAAAAAAGAATATGCAGTTACGGGTGTTGGTGTTCTATTGTGTGAGTGATGAGATACAGTCAGAGTTGTAAGTGTGCAGTGTAGTTGAGTAAGTATATAGTCACGGGTTGTAGTTATTCATCGAAGTGAAGCTAATGTACTCACCGGGTTGATGTTATGGAATGTGATGGATCAGATTCAGTCAGGGAGATACATATGTGTGAAGTGTGGTTGATCAGATTTAATCAGAGGTGGAATGTAATTAAACATAATTATAGATAGAGTTAGTTTTATGTAGAGGTGTAAGTAAACATAATAATAATATTAGATAGATTTATTCAGAGGTGGAGTTTGGGTAAGCAGAATTAGATAGGTATGATAGTTGTGAAGTGTAGTGGATCAAATTAAGTCCTGAGTTGTGGGTGTCCAGAATGAAGAGTAGCTGCATGTGACATTAATGTATCAGTTCCATTTCAGTATGTGTAGCCCAGTTAGGACGATTGGAGTTAATTAAACGGATAGTAAACATGTGTTACATTAAAGCGCCTTGATTCTTCCAAAGTATGCCAGGAAACACAACAAAATTGACAAAAATAATGGTGGCCTGTTGCTTTGAGTAGTTTGTGGGAATCAGTTGCTCCAGATTTACCAACACTGTACACACTGATTTACATACCACCCTCTTACTAAGGTAACAAAATATTGTGTGAATTGTGAGCCCCGTTGACTGCCTGTGTTGGCACCGGTCGTGACAGGAAGGCACGTCGGAGTGTGCCGGGTGACCTCGGCCTTCACCCCCGTGACCTGACCCGTTACAGGGCGCTCCTCGCTGCCTCCGTTACATCTCCCCCCACTTTTCCCCTTCCATCTCCCCCCTCCCACCTCCTTCGTCTCTCCCTGCCTCTGCTGCTTCCGTTATTCCTGCTTACCTCATTGCCTACTGTCAGTCAGTCAGTCACCGCTGCTTGCATTCTTGTATGTTTTGTTGATTATTGGCACTCGACACCATTCTCTCTCTCTCTCTCTCTCTCTCTCCTCTCTCTCTCTCTCTCTCTCTCGTCCTCTCTCTCTCTCTCCGCCTCTCTCTCTCTCTCTCTCCTCTCTCTCTCTCTCTCCTCTCTCTCTCTCTCTCTCTCTCTCTCTCTCGTCTCTCTCTCTCTCTCCTCTCTCTCTCTCTCCTCTCTCTCTCTCTCTCTCTCTCTCGTAACTGCATATATATATATATATGCTACCACACCACACCACACCACACCACACCACACCACACCACTACCACACCACACCACGTCACACCACACCACATCACACCACTACCACATCACATCACATTACCGACCTGCCTCACCATCACAGTCTGTCAGTTCCGTTATAATGGTCGTGGTAACCAATCACTAAGTAAGTCTGTGTGTCTGTCTGTCTGTGTGTCGTGTTCTCTCTATGATACACTGACCGACCGCACCCTACGTAACATTTACCTCTCTCTCTCTCTCTCTCTCTCTCTCTCTCGTCTCTCTCTCTCTCGTCTCTCTCTCTCTCTCTCTCTCTCTCTGATGTGTTATAGTCAGTATTTGTATGTATGCGAGTATGGCAAAGTATTGTATGAGTGTTTGTGTGCACGTGCCTGTTTGTCTCAGTTTCTGTGTGTGTATGAGTACGTGTCATTGGGTCTTAGTAATGAGACTGACGGGTGGCCTCCATGCGTTGTGTTGCGTCACCTCATTAAGGGGGAAATATTGTGTTGGTAAATCTGGAGCAACTGAATCCTCCAAACTATTCCAAGCAACAGAACCTCATTATTTTTGTTCATTTGGTCCTGTTTCCTGGCATACTTTGGAGGAATCAAGACACTCCAATGAAACAAGAGTGAATTACCCCTTAAGTGTTGTTTATCTTGCTGACACTGATGCACACGCTCGTTATGTCAACATGAGCCATTTTCACACACACCTGTTGACCTTTATATTCTTACTTGGGTGCTTGTTTGTTTGCCTGCTTACCTGTCTGTCTGCCTGCCTGCCTGCCTGCCTGTCTGTCCTGCTCTCATCTTGTGTGCTTGCCTTTATGTTCACCCTTCCCTGCCTGCTTGCCTGTCTGCTCTCATCTTGTGTGCTTGCCTTTTTATCCACCTCCCTGCCTACCTACCTGCTGTCTGTCTACTTCTCTATTTTTTTATTTGTGTTCCAGTCTACCTAAAGGTGTTTATTGTTGTCAAATACAATAAAGTGTATTGTAGAGTATTTTAATGTAGTTTTAGTGTGGTATATTTTGGTGTAGTGTATTGTGCTGTAGTATGGTGTGATGCTTTATCGTGTAATGTGGTGTAGTGAAGTGTGGTATGATGTTGTGTGGTGTGTTATAGTGCAGAGTGTATTGTCTTGAGAAAATGTGCGAGTTTGTGTTGTGGTATAGAGTAAAATGTAGTGTGGTATGATGTAGTGGTGGTGTGTTGTGGTAGAGTGTAGAGTAGTGTTGAGGAGAAAGTGTGTGAGGCCTGCATCTTGGCGGGGTCGTGACATGTCTGGGAGAGGAAGCAACACTGCGGCCCACACTCCTACGGAAGTACAGGAGGCAGGCTGAATTGTAGGGCACGAGAGAGAAGAGAGAGAGAGAGAGAGAGAGAGAGAGAGAGAGAGAGAGAGAGAATGGGTAGATTGATAGATAGATACAATGCCTCAACACTTTTTGCACTTCCGTATTGAGACATTATAGTATCTACCATCACTCGTCATCTTCACATCCCTCCTACCCTGAAAATATCCCACGTCCCTGACTCCCCTCAGGCCTTCTCCTTAACCCCAACGGGCTTCCCCCTCCTTCTCCTCCACCACCATTTTTCCCCTTCTACCCTCTGCTTCATCTTTCTCCCTCCCTAAAATTTCTTCTTTCTTCCACCATCCCGCGTCACACGAGAAATGTGTTGTGGTATATTTTTGTTATCTAGCGACCACTTGCATCTTCTCACCACCAAAACAAACAATGGATCGAGAAAGACGGCGTCGTCTTGCTGCGTTTGGCCTCAGTTTGTGTGTTGGTACATTATTTACCAAAAGTCATGAAATATTGATAGATATCCACCAATGTACCATTCTTTATCAATTTTCATTTACTATATGACATAGTAAAGTTTGCATAACCATTCTATACTCTTTTTATTTCAAATTTTTCTGTTTTTTATGTTTTGTAATAGTGCTTATCATTACAAATTAATATTTATTTACCCACTATTATCCAATAATTTAAAAACACATCCCCCACAAACTGGGCAGGGCTTGAAATTCGAGGAAAATTAAGTGGTAAAGCAAGTAAATAGCAATAAATAAATTTAATATTATCGTTATAAAATTAGGCAGACCTACCTTACCAACATTATCCATTTTTCTGTATTTAACAAGAAACGTGTAGTCCGTTGAGAGGTGTGTGTGTCGTCGTGTACAGCAATCAGTGTAAACAAAGATGACTGTACTGGTGGGCAGGAGGTCCATCATGTCAGACTCCCCGTTTCCTACCAAGAGATGTCAGTATCTGTATCAAATGGAAGATAAATACGAAAAGATAAATAAAAAAGTTACACGGGGTTTAGACTTACTTACTCCTTTCCTTCCCCCTCCTTTTCTATCCTGCCTTCGCCCTATATATACTCTTTCTCGTTCCACTTCGTTTCAAACCAAACCTGGCTGCCCCCTTTCTCTTGCCCCTGTACACCATTACCCCTTTTCCCCTGCCCATAACTGTTGCCCCTCCACTGCGTCTCCCTCCATGCTCACGATCGCTTCTCACGCCCCCTTATTACCCACCTCCCACCATCACCATCCCATTACAACCACCACTATTAGGTTCGTCATCTCTACCACCTCAGTTCCCATGGCCTTTTTATTTTCCCTTGTCCCATTAACATTGTCTTCACCACTTACATACCATCGGTGCCTTGATTGAAACTTATACGGTGTGGAGGTGTCATGGTATTGGTATGTAGGAGGGAGGCAGTGAACATAAATAAATATACTATATATATATATCCAGTATATATATTTGGTAACATGATTCATTGTTAGGTAGGATGGTAGGATGATAGAGACTTGTAGAATGTTTGGATGATTGGTAGATGGGTAGACAATTGTAGGATGATAGAATTGTATGATGGTAGACATTTGAAGGGTGATTGGATGGTAGGTAGGTAGGTAGGTAGATACTTCTAGGACAATAAGATTTTAATATGATAGACATGTGACGAGCAGCTCCAGTGTTTCGTATAGGTCTGTTAATTAAAGAGTCCCGTGTATGAGGAGAAAGAGAAAGGAATATGTATGTGGTGGAAGGGAGTTTGGAAAGTTGTGACGTCCGTTGGGTAATTAGTGATGTGTGTATGTGGTGATAGAACCGTTTAATTTGTATGTCGGAACGTTTTTATGGAAAGTAATAAAAAAAAAAAAATATTATTCTTTGGCATAGGAACCAACACGCCTGTACAAAGTAAACACGAAAGTTGGGAACGTTCGCCTCTTCAGCATCGAAAGAAATAGTACTGTAGAGAAAAAACAGGAAAGACAAGAGTATTTCTTCATTTAGGGTGGAAAGATGTCTGTTGAGGAAACACAGTAGATAGTAACTTTTTTTCTGTCTTGCATGGAAGTAAGGCTGTAAGAGGTAACAATAAAAGGCTGTAATGTTTCGTTGCCAACGAGAGAAACAAGAAAGTTAGAAACCTTTTCTTTTGCATGGAAAAACCTAGAGGAAAAAGGGGGTGATTTAAAAGTCAATTGTGGAGACAGAGACGTGTAATTTAGCAGTCCATGAGCTGAGATACTATGTACTCCCGTTTCACTCTATACTATAGCAAGAAAAGTAACCCTTTCCCTGGAGGTGTGCACGTGACCTACAAAAACAAACACTCGGAAGTACTGTATATGATGTTACACTTTCCCCATTCCTCGTTACTCTTGTACAGTTGCGGACACACTTAAGCGGGGGGGGGGGGGACCTCATTGAGCATATGGTAAGATGAGAGAGACAACGTGTGTAGTGACGCGTCCTCCCTTTTAATAGGCCCTATGCTCAATGAGGGGCCCGTTATAAGTGTGTCTGTTTCCTATGTCCGCAACTGTACATGTTCTCCTCTACTTGTGTTAATTCCCTGGACATTCATTCTTTCATCCGTTCCCATATTGTTGTCCTGCATTTCATTCTTTCAATCTTTCCACAGTTCGTACCATTCCTTCCTTCCACTGTCCCTTGGTTTCACAATTCCGTCTTTACTTTTCATTTTCCCGTCCTTTCTCCTTCCCCAGACATTTTTTTATTCTTTTCCCTTCCTCTCGCCAATTCTTTTTCCCTTTCCTTTTCTTCCCCTTTCCTTGTTCTTTTTATAGAGAAATTTGCAAAGGCGGAAAAAAGTAAAAAAAAATTCCCATCCCCTTCCTCCTCCTACCCACCCACCCCCATATTTTCCCCTTTCCTTTCCACCCTTTCCCGTTAACCCTCTCCCCCCCTCCCTCCGTCCACTCCATAACAAGAAAAGACCAGTGGGGTAGGAAATGGTCTGGTCGTCTGCCACCCCGTTATCGTAATTATGGAGGAAAGAGAAAAAATTAGGGTTTCGTGAGAGGCCCTTACCTTCCCCCTTCCTTCCTTCCTTCCTTCCTTCCTTCCTTCCTTCCTTCCTTCCTTCCTTCCTTCCTTCCTTCCTTCCTTCTCCTCCCCCAGCCTGGCTTCCTGCTTCCTCTTTCACCTTCCCCCACATCCCCCTAAATTATTAAGATTGGAACGAGTTACATTTTTGGAGTAAGGAGTGAGGGAAAAAAACATTGAACATAAGGCGCTAATTCTTAATCATGGAAGCACTTAAAAGGTTGGCTGACTTACTGGCTCCCTGGTTTACTGGCTGGATGGCTGGCTTACTCCCATATACAGTTGATAGCAGTGTGACAAAAGACTCGTGTTCCTCCCCTCTGATCCCTCATTACACACTCAAATTTAGGCTTACTGAGAGTACAAGTTAAAGAGACTGGTTATGCTTTATTAATGCTTAGTTATACGTAGGCTATATGATTCACGATGGTCAGTAGGGTGCCTGTGACAATGTAAATAAAATTGAATGTTACTGATTGCTCCAAACGTGGCCAGGAGGTGATGATGACAAGAATTATTTATGTCCGCAATTGAAAACTTAGAGAAGAGCATAGAAATAAAAGAGAAATTTATTTGTAACTAAAACTGAAGACGTGAATTTTTTTTTTTTTTTTTTTTTTTTTTGTAACTTGTATATTCTGTTATGAAAAGTGTTGCCTCGTTCTGGAACTGGTTCAACTTTCTGCTGCTTATCGTGTAACTCTTCCAGTCTAAACGAAAGGAGACAGTTGATATTTTAGGGAGCTCACACACACACACACACACACACACACACACACACACACACACACACACACACACACACACACACACACACACACACACACACACACACACTAGATATTTCAGGGTACACACTCACACACACACAGTTACTTAGTTTGGCTTGATTCCTCGTTCATTTAATAGTTCCAAATTGCAGGAGAAAGGTTAATCTTTTTCCCTGAGCGTCGAAGGGAGCAGCAGCAGCAACAGCAGCAGGGGGATTACAACACTGGTAATGATAGCGACACTTGACGTAACGTTTGCATCACGAACGGAAATACTTAGCGGCTGGAAAAGGAAGGAAGGAAGGAAGGAAGGAAGGAAAGGGAGAAAGAGATAAAAGTGTGTGTTTGTGTGTGTGTGTGTGTGTGTGTGTGTGAGCGCAGTAGAAAAATCACAAGATGAGCATAATACTAAACTACTCCCAGCAGTAAAGAGCAACAATATTCATAACAAAATACAACCAACCTAAAAAGCCAAACAATACGACAAAGGTCTTTACCCCGTCATCTAAATCCCTTGTTTTTACCCATAATAAGGTCAGGTTCCAAGTCAACTGACAATATGATGAAGGTGAATTGCGCGTGAACACTGTGGTCAGAGATAATAAATGGGAACTCGTTTCTCTTCGCTATGATAGAGTTGGGAATAATGCGGTGTGAAGATAATGTTGCTTCCTTATTGCTCTAGTTCACGTCTCCCTCCCTCCCTCCCTTCCTTGCTTGCTCTTGATTTTATGTTCATCATTGTACTCCACTCAGCAAGCAAGTTAGTGTTGTTTTATAATACTATCCTCTAATGTATACTACTCTACCCTACCATACCTTTATCTATGAATCACACTCATTCATGTATTGTACTCTGGAACATCCATTGGGCAAAACGAAATGAAAATATTGTCTGTTTCATGACGGACTTGGGAAAAAAATGTACCCAGGGTAGTTTTGCTTTCCTTGCACCTTGCTTGGCTGAGTTTCTAAAGGAAGTTTCAGGTCACGAAATCTTGCACTTGGTGGCATCTGCAACTCCTGCAACTTAGACATGTTAAGCAGACCACGACAATAACAGTTTATGAATTAATGTAATTATAAATGGTGTATTTACCGTAGTTACTGACTAGTCTTTCATGATAGCAATAATTCCAGTAAAAACAATGTGTTCCACGTCGTTACCTGTTTGTTATAGATTACCGTTATTCAGATTCCACCTTATATTAGCTAGAACAAGTGACAGGAAGCTTCATTTCTTTCCCTGTGAGAACCGCTCCCACTTTATCCTCAGTTTGGTTCTGCTCCCTTACACCACTATATCGCCCTACCGAAGCCTGACCTTCCCTCGGAGTACCGTTCCCTTCCTACTCACAGATTAGTGTTGCTGCCTTACCCTACCTAACCTTACCTTACCCTGGGAGAACCGCCCCCGTCCACCACCACCACCACCCACCTCACCCCTCCCCTCCACCACCACCCACCTCACCCCTCCCCTCCATTACCTTCTTTTATTGTTGGCAGGGGTTAAGTCGATTAGGGGGAGAGGCGGAGCGTGAAGATGATGGGGGAGGCTTGTGTAATGGGGCGCCTCTGCAATTGGTTGGTCTGGTAATACCTGCCTGCCTGCCTGCCTCATGGTTGATGATAAAGTAATTTGTCGCCCTAGAAATAGTTGAGTGTGTGTGTGTGTGTGTGTGTGTGTGTTCGGGGCTTCTGTGGTGAATGTGAGGGAGACGAAATGTTCAATTCCTACTGTACTGATTGGTTGTAGGAAGGAAGGTACAGTAACCTAACAAGGAAAATAGTACATATGAAAAAAAATGATTCGTTAACCCGAGAGTAGAGGTTCTATACCCAGCAAAATATATCAAAGCTACAAGCACGCTGCATAGTCTGTAAGAAGTGAAGCAATGGAAAACCAGTATTGCACGACTGAAAATGTTGCATGAAGCCACCTTCTAGTGGAACCCCCGTAATGTTGAAACAGAGAAATAAACTGTGCTGATTTTTTACCTTTTTCCAAGCACTACAGCCAGTCTCCCTTGTAGGTCAAGTATGTTGTGGAAGATGATGATGATAATGGTGATGATGGTAATGTTTATATCTTGTCACACGGACAACAGTACATTAGTATTAGTCTATATATTATTATTATTATTATTATTATTATTATTATTATTATTAATGATAATAGGGTAATGATAGTAGTAATAGTAGTGGTATATATAATTTCAATAAAACCATTTTAGTTTCGTACACACACACATCCTAAACCAGCCTGTGTGAACCCCATAACGAGGTGGTCGTCCGGTAGTCAGTCCTAGTCACTATCTCCTTGTACGGTGATATCAACCTTACATTACAGGGACACAGGGATGAGTGTTGTCTGAAGAATCTCTATCTAGTTGTTATTGTTGTTAGTCGTGGGAGAGTTCTCGGTCGGTCATTCTGTGTACAGTCGGTAGCATAAGTTCGCTGCATTACTACCTGGGAAAGTATAAGCCTAATGATGTTGTAACACTATTGAAATGACGAGATGATAGACACTTCTCATAAGGTAAATTATATATGTTGTTAGAATAGAAACTGGTTCAGAATATAACTTTATCTACATGGTCCTATTAGTATTATGAAGTATATGGGGGGATGGACGTGAATTTATGCTGCCGACTGTACCTCCTCCCCCTCCTTCTCTTATTCACCCTCCCTCTCTTCCTCCTCCTCCTCCTCCTCTTCCTTTTTCTCTTCTTCCATCTCATCCTTCTTTCCATCTCATCCTTCTTTTTCTTCTCCTTCTTTTATTCCTTCAACCTGTAGCCTATGTGTTTATTTCCTATTCTTGTGTGTTTTGTTCTTTTTTCCTTTGTATCTCTCCCTCCTACTCCTCCTCCTACTCCTCCTTCTCCTTCACTAACTCTTTTTCCACGTCATAACCTCCTCTTCCTTTTCGATAATGATTTCTCTGCCATCGTCATCATCATCATCAGCATCTTCACACTAAGCTACTTCCCCTTCCTTTACTTTCCTCCTTTCACTCGCCTCCAATCATCATTTTTTATAAATTCATTTCCTCCCTCTCTCTTTCCGTCTCTTTTCCTTCCTTCCTTCCTTCCTTCCTTCCTTCTTTCCTTTCACCGAGTATCCTGTTCTTTACTTCTTCATATTTCTCTGTTAACGGGTTAATATATTTTTGGTACATTGGAGAGCCTTGATTCATCCAAAGTATGTCAGTAAACAGGACCAATAAATAAATATAATGGTATATCCCTATTGCTTGGAATAGTTTGGAGGAATCAGTTGCTCCAGATTTACCACCACCAACATTGTACTATATAGTCTACCCCTCTTAATTTTTCTTCATCATCAATTTTCTTTTTCTCTTTGTTATTGTTTTGTTCTACTGACTGACTGACTGACTGAGGGACGGATACAGTACACAGATAGATAAGTTTCAGACACTAACACTAACCTCTCTGGTATTTATTTATTTAGACACTAACACTAACGTCTCTGTTATTTATTTATTTAGACACTAACACTAACGTCTGTTGTTTATTTGGACACTAACATTAATGACTTTGTTGTTGTTGTTGTTGTTTATTTACGTCGTATATGAGAGGGAGTTACATACATACATACATACATCCGTCTCGATCCCAGCATAAGTTAGGTCAAGGGTTTTTTGTTGTTTTTCTTTCCCTCGGCAAGTTTGGCTTAGAGGTATTCTTTCCATCTTCATATTCATCTACGTACACTCACTGGGAGGCGCTGAGAGAGTAGTTAAGAGGGTAATTCACTTTTATTACATTGGAGTGCCTTGATTCCTCCAAAGTATGCCAGGAAACAGAACCAGAAGAGCAAAAATAATGGTGTTCTGTTGCTTGGAAGAGTTTGGAGGATTCAAAGTCTTGCTCCAGAATTACCAATACAAAATTTCCCCCTTAACATAGTAATAAGATATTCTACTGCTTAGTGAAATTATTCTCCCCATGCATTGTGTTTTCCTCGTTTAAATTGGATTTTTTTTAGTCTTTTAGTCTTTATTTATTGGTATATGAGAATTATGATGATGTGATGTGTGTGTTATTTACCTACTGTCGTTATCGCGGGTCTCTCTCTCTCTCTCTCTCTCTCTCTCTCTCTCTCTCTCTCTCTCTCTCTCTCCTCATTGTCTTTCCACATTGCCAGTTCGCCATTTTTTCCTCCTTCCTTTCTTATCTATTCAATACATCTCTTGCCTTTCACTTAATCACTTCACTTGATCTGATCTCTCCCGCCCCACCCCAACTCTCTTCCTCACTCACTCCATCTCTGATTTACTACTCTCTCTCTCTCTCTCTCTCTCTCTTTCTCTCTTAATACATTTTTCAGTATTTCTGCAAAGATTTGCGCTTTATATTTTTATATTTTCAATGTAATTCATATTTCAGGTAGATAATAATAATAATAATGTCAAATTTGAAGGCCATTGAATCCTCCAGTCTATGACAGAAAACGGATTGATGCTCCATTATTTGCGTCGCAGATTTGTTTTGTAGCAGAAATTGGGGGAGTCAGTCAGTACTCAGTAGTCCCATATACAGTTTGTTGACAATACATTATACCCTCCTCCTTGAACAGCATATGAATGAAGTATTGTAATAGTTTTGTCAATTTTTTTTCTTTTTTTTTTTTACAGAAGTACTTGTGGGTTGAGACACATCTACTGACGACTCCACATCACCTTCAGACATTAACTCCACAGAAGGTAAATAAATACATCAGAGTTTATAAAGCGTTCTTCTAACACGGCCTAACCATAAGAATAACATAGAACCCGAGGCATTAGTTTTGTGTACTTATCGTGGATGATTAATTAAGGGGGTTATACACTTTTGGTACCGTACATTGGAGTGTCTTATTAATTCCTCCAAAGTATAGTATGCCAGGAAACAACAGGACCAGCAGAGCATAATATATAATAGTGTTTTGTTGCTTGGAAGAGTTTGCAGGAATCATTTGTTCCAGCTTTAACAAATTTCTATTATCCCCTTAATAAAACAATCATTTGGTTGTCGTTAAGTGGGTATTATAATTATACTTTTGATGCATTTGGGTGCCTTGTTGATTCCTCCAAAGTATGTCGTCAGGAAGCAGGATCAGATGAACAAAAAAAAAATAATGGTATCCTGTTGCTTAGATGATGATATGTCCGGAATATCGACAAATAATTTTATAATAATAATATGCCATAGAAAACCCACACAAATATCATTTTTATACGAGTTAACATATCAGAACAAACACCTGAGGAAAAATTAGAACCATCTGTAAAAAGGATCGAAGGGTCATTGTTGTTCAGTTTATTAGTGTTCTCTCGGTGATAAATAATGGATTGTAGGTCTCCAGTTTATATTTACTACATCACTCCATAC
>JAWQEG010007219.1:0-32439 GCA_033782935.1 Petrolisthes cinctipes
GTTTCGAATCCCTGAGTCGGGTTGGAGACAATTTGGGATTGTTTCTCTTAAACGTTGTAACCCCTGTTCACCAAGCAGAGAACAGATACGGGGCGTAAGTCGAGGAGTTGTGACCTCGCCATCCCGGTGTGTGAAAAGGTTCCAGCCTTACCCAAAGATCGGTCACTAGAGAGCTCTGAGCTCATTCCGGGAGGGTAATAGTTGGGTGAGCACGTGTCTAGCACGTGATCAAGACCGTAGGTGAATTACACAGTGCACACACAGAGACAATGAAAGGGCACAAATATATTACACACACACACACACGCACTCACTCTCTCTCACACTCACACACTCACTCCTCTCTCTCTCTCTCACACACACACTCACTCTCTCTCTCTCTCACACACACACACACCTGCTGTCTTGTTCCATCCTATATAGAGCAACACTCACACCATCACTAGGACTTTCCATCTCTCCATCTCTTCCTATACTAAGGAACCCTGTGTGTGATGTAGTCAGAAAAATTGGAGATAATGAGTCCTTCAAATATTGCCACGAAACACATACACACACACACACACACACCTATATGGAAGGAGCTTGTTTCGTGGCATAGTCATGAGGAATCAGAAGCCTCCAATTCCCCCCATATACTATATCATCACAGAGTCTTTAATTCACGTGTGCACCAATTTCCTTCGTCCCTCGTTCTCCATCCTTTGGTCAGAATTTACAGAGGTTGGGTCAAAAGAGAGAGAGAGAGAGAGAGAGGAGAGAGAGAGAGAGAGAGAGAGAGAGAGAGAGAGAGAGAGAGAGAGAGAGAAATTATACAGCTTCTTGTTTATATTATACTTTCTGTCTGCTTATTTTTATCTCTGTGTGTCTGTCTGCTCATTTCTGTCTGTCTGTCTGTCTGTTTGTTTGTTCATCTGTCTATTCTTGTGCATGTCTATCTGTGTGTTGGTTGGTTTGTTGGTTCGGCTGTCTATCCTTCTGTCTATCTGTCTGTCTGTCTGTCTGTAACGTATCCAGTCCATCCATCCATCCATCCATCCATCCATCCTATCATCTATTTATACATCCATCCATCCACCCATCCATCCATCCAGCTATCCATCCATCCATTTATACATCTACCCATCCACCCTCCCATCCATACATCCATTTATACATCCACCTACCCATCCATCCATCCATTTATCCATCCACCCATCCATTTATCCATCCCTCTATCTATCCTACCATCCACCCATCCATCCATCAATCCATCTGTCTGTCACCTCGTCTTCAGTCAATCACTCACGCCCTCCGTCCGTTACTCCGTCCGCGTCTCCTTCAGGTTGCAAGTATATCACCCACACGCCCTTCCATCACTCCCACCCCCCACCGACCCCCACGCCAGCTGACATCAGATACGTTATAACACACCGTCACCGTCAACAACAACAACATCAACAACAACAAACAATGTTCGGGTTATAAACAGAGGTCACCGTCATGTTATAGCTGTCAGTGACCTAATGTTGGGGAGTAAAATAAAAAAAAAAAAAAAAAAAAAGTTATCGTATTTATTATGTTCCTGTCAGTGACCTAATGTTTTTTTTTTTTTTTTTTTTTTTTTTTTTTTACCGTATCTATAATCTATGTTCATCACTATATAGAATACCCTTGCTTACTATCAATCCTGTCACTATCTATCCTCATCATTCTTCAGATATATTCCTGCTTATAGAATTGTTAATTAATGGATGTGTAATGACAGTAAACACGAACCTGTGCATGTTGTTTATTCAACTCGTGTCAGTGTAAAGACAGACAAACATGAGTCGAAGTTGATAGATACACTTACTGCTACACGGCTACAACAACAACAACACAATACTCTTTCAATCATTTTACTCAATCAGTGTCATGTTAAACACAAACATTAAGTCGTGGAGGAAGTACTTAAATAAGGGGAGAGTATACTTTTGTTACATTTTGGAGTGCCTTGATTCCTCCATGGTATGCTAGAAAACAGGACCAGAGGAACAAAAATAAATAATGGTGCTCTGTTGCTTGAAATAGTTTGGAGGAATCATTTACTCCAGATTTACCAAACACTGCACTTCCACCTTATTAAGTCGTGGAGGAAGTAATTTAAAGAACCAAAGTCTTTTTAAATATACAGTTCAAGGGTTGTAATGAAGACAGAGTTAGCTGGTCATGACATAAAGATTGTCATTTACACAGTTACACAAGCAGAACAAGACATGCTTCCTGAAATAACAACAACACAACAACAACAACAACAACAACAAAGTTACATAACAGAATCCATGCACGATACATGTTTCCTGAAATAACAACAACAACAACAACAACAACAACAACAACAACAACAACAACAATACAGTTACATAAGCAGAATCCATACACGAGTCATGCATCCTGAAATAAAAACAACAACAACAACACACACACACACACACACACACAAAAACACACATTATGCTCAAGACTGCATGAAATTTACACTCATTGAGAAACGTAGCTGAGGTGACAGAACTCTTCCCCCTCTTGTTGTTGTTTTTTTTTGGTTGTTGTTGTTTTTTGTGGAGTGGACAGACATCAGGTTTGTACACATAAAACCAACACATATTTTAGTATTTCAGCAACACCTTAAGCTAATGTGCACAGAGATGAAAAATTTGGCAAGAGTATAATAATATTTATCTCTCTGTCTCTTTTCTTGGCACAGAGATGAAATTTGGCAAGAGTATAATATTTATCTCTGTGTCTATTTTCTTCTCCATACAAGAGATGCTACACTAACGACTCTCACGTAACCTAGGTCTACAGTAATGAGTCCTTCAAATACTGCCACGAAACACACACACACACACACCTATATAGAAGGAGCTTGTTTCATGGCCTAGTCAGGAGGAGTCAGAAGCCACCCATTTTCATACACGATTACCTTCAGGCGACTCGTGCAGAACTTTGAAGAACACAAGTGAGGGATTTTGGCGTCACTGGCTATAAAGTTAATTATTATTTATGACGGAAAGGAAAACACGAAGGTAAAAATATTATAACGTGTGTGTGTGCTTGTCTGTGAGTTTGTGGGTGCGTGTGTGTGTGTGAAGTTGTTTGTTTGTTTGTGTGTGTGTGCTTTGGAATGTATGTGTATGTGAAGTTGTTGTTGTTGTGTGTGTGTGTGTTTTGGAGTGTGTGTGTGTGTGTGTGTGTGTGTGTGTGTGTGTGTGTGTGTGTGTGTGTGTGTGAGCGAGCTTGTCTGCGTGCCTGTGTGCTTTGGAGTGTGTGTGTGTGTGTGTGTGTGCCTGTGTGCTTTGGAGTGTGTGTGTGTGTGTGTGTGTGTGACAAGCAGACAGAGAAAGCGTGAAGTACATTATTTACATATATGAACGTGTTTCCTTGTGACGGTACATAACAACAATTACAAAAGACACACACACACACACACAAGAACCATGCACAGAGTCACACATACATACATACACTTACATTATACTCTCGCCTCGTCACGCTCTTTAAAGGGGAAGGAAGTTTTGTTTGTATTGGTAAATCTGGAGTAACTGCTGAATCCTCCAAACTATTCCAACCAAAAACAGAACACCATTATTTTTGCTCTCTCTTCTGGTCCTGTTTCCTAGCATATATACTTTGGAGGAATCAAGGCACTCCAATGTACCAAAAAAGAATTATATACCACCTTAATTAACAGGGGGTAACCTAGTAAAGTGTTGGTAGGTAAGATAAAAAAAAAATAACTTCACTAAATATATGAAGCTATAAATATTTACCTTGGTTGGTAGGTATAGGGTAAATCTGGTAACACTGATTCCTCAAAACTATTCCATGTAAACAACAGGAGACCATTATGTTTTGTTCATCTGGTCCTGTGTTTCGTGGCTATACTTTTTGGAGGAATCAGGGCACTCTAATGTAGGTGTGTGTGTAGGTGTGTGTGTGTGTGTGTGTGTGTGTGTGTGTGTGTGTGTGTGTGTGTGTGTGTGTGTGTGTGTGTGTGTGTGTGTGTGTGTTGTTGTTGTTGTTGTTGTTGTTGTTGTTGTTTTTTTGGTGATTGTGTAATGTTGTTTTGTCCCTCTCCTCATGGTCTAGCTAAACCTTTCATCACCTCTGTGTCAAAAAGTGCACGAAGGCAGACGAAGAAAGAAGAAGGATGGAGTGGAAGACAGACAGGAGGTGAGGGAGGTAGAAGGATGGAGTGGAAGATAGACAGGAGGTGAGGGAGGTAGAAGGATGGAGTGGAAGACAGATAGGAGGTGAGGGAGGTAGAAGGGAGGATGGAGTGGAAGATAGATAGGAGGTGAGGGAGGTAGAAGGAAAGAGTGGAAGACAGATAGGAGGTGAGGGAGATAGAAGGGAGTGGAAGACAGGAGGTGTAGAAGGAAGGAGTGGAAGATAGACCGGAGGTGAGGGAGGTAGAAGGATGGAGTGGAAGACAGGAGGTGAGGGAGGTAGAAGGAAGGAATGCAGGCCTGGAGGTGAGAGAGATAGAAAAAGGAAGTGGAAGGTAGAGGGAAAGGGAGGTAAATAGAGGGAGTGGAGGATTGCAGATAAAGAAGGAAGAAAGAGGGAGTGGAGGCTCGGAGATAAAGAAGATGGAAGAAGGAAATGGAAGATAGAGGGTAAGGGAGGAAGAAAGAGGGAATGGAGACTAGGAGATAAAGGAGGTAGACAAGCAGAGGGAATAGATACGACTTATGCTTTTCACTGTACACACACACACACACAATATATTTTCTCACTCCTTACACATCTCCTATTTATTCTATCTCTCTCCCTTCTTATCATATATATCTCTCCCGTGTGCAATTCCTATCATTCCTTGTTCTTCTTTCTATCTCTTCCATCTGCATACCTTCGACCCATCACAGGCAGTCCCTCCCCTCCCTTCTAATCACCCTCTTAAATACCTTATCCCCTCCTCCCTGAATAGTATACCTCCCCCTTCCCCTCTTCATCTTCTACGTCTCCTCTCGTCTATAAAATACCCTCCTACTTGCTTGCTTTCTCCCCAACAAGATTAATTATGTAACTTCCTCAAGCAGATCTCCCCTCACCTCATCTCCACTTTCACCACCACGAGACAACAAGAAGAACAATGTATATGTTATTTATTTTGTTTTGTAGTCGTCTGTTCCCCTTGGGCCTCTATAGGGAATGAAGGACTTGAGAGGAGGGAGAGAGAGAGAGAGGGGGGATATGCAGAGTTTCCCACCAACTATGTCCAATCCAGTGTTGTCGTGACCATGAAGTTCTGCTGCAACATTCCCTCCCATGCAATATTCAACTGTAACACTATATAGCTCTCTCTCTACACCACTCCTCTACAACACTACCACACTACGACACGAGTTTGATGCTGGACGTGACAATAATATGACCTTTCCTGAATAAAAAAACGAAACAAAACAAACATTTACTTGATGAGAACACCGAAAAAAAAAATCACACTTCGAATAACTATAGGAATATGTTTTGGGGCACCTATATAGTGTCATGCAGTATATAGTTATTTCCGAGTAACAAACCAAGAATCAAGAAAATATCTGAGAGTATTTTTTTGTGTTTTCGAACGTCTACACATGTTAAGAACTTCGCTATGGGGCTACATAATAAACACACATTACAATTATTATTTCATTAGTTCATAAGAATATTTCGTAAGGATAAACACTCAATATATTATTATTTTATTACCTCATAAGAATATTTCGTAAGGATTTAAATATACTGTGTGTAAAGTTGCGTCTGTGTGTCTGTAGGATTTCTATATACTGTGTGTAAGGTTGTGTCTGTGTGTCTGTAGGATTTCTATATACTGTGTGTAAGGTTCTGTCTGTCTGTGTGTCGTCTGTAGGATTTCTATATACTGTGTGTAAGGTTGTATCTGTGTGTGTGTCGTCTACAGGATGGCGGAAAAAGAGAGACGGTCACCAGGCGTGGCATCACAACACCAACAACACCTGCTGCTACTACTGTCCCTCATCATCACCTCACTACTCACACACCACCAGGCAGCAGGTAACTTAATTAAGGGGAGTAAACCAATCATGAGAAATCGGGAGGCTACTGATTCTTCCAAACTATACCAGGAGTAACTATAACTATACCTTGATCTTAAATATATCAGGAGTAACTATAACTATACCTTGATCTTAAATATATCAGGAGTAACTATAGCTACCTTGATTTTAGATATTTACCCACTTCTTCACTCACCACCACATCTTCTCGTAAAACTTCCTTGATCTTAAATATATCAAGAGTAACTATAACTATACATTGATCTCAAATATTTACCCATTTCTTAACCCACCACCACACCTTCTCGTAAAACTAACTTGATCTTAAATATTCCCCTTTCTTTTACTCACCACCTCATCATCTCTTATAACTACCTTGATCTTAAATATTCCCCTTTCTTTTACTCACCATTTCACCTTCACGTAAAACTATACCTTGATCTTATATATCTCTCCATAATTATCTTCACTCACCACCTCACCTTCTCGCCCCCCCCCCTTCCCTGCTGCCCTCCACACTACAGGACAGACGTGTGGTGCTACCCAGAGTTACGAGAAGGTATCTATGGTTGCCCCTGAAGATGCTGCCACTACACCACTCTACACCAGCCCAGGGGAGACCATTACACACGTCTGTCTCGAGAGGTAAGGACCAAATCTTTTTACTCTCTCAACCTCGTCCTTCTTTCTTTAGTACCATATAATTATCTTTTATTTTTTATTACTAGCACAGAGGGATTTATCTTATTTATTTATTTATGTTTTTTATTTATCTATCTTTCTTGATAAATTTGGGACACTGAATAAATACACTTTGATAAACTTATGACACAGACTAACTGAATTGCCAAAGTTTTGATAAATTTGGGACACTGAATATATACATCTTTAAAATAATAGCACACTGAATAGATCTTTAAAATATTAGGACACTGAATCATTCTTGAGAAACTTGGGATACTGAAAACATCTTGATAAACTCGGGACACTGACTAATTGAATAGCTAAAGTCATAATAAATTTGAGACACTGAATAGATCTTAATTATAAGTAACCGTGGGACACTGAAATGGTCTTTATTATAAACTTAACCACACACACATCTGCCTCAAATTACCCCCCCTTTTTCTCCCTTCCTCCCCCCATTCATTCCCCCATTCCCTCCCCCCCCACACACAACTGCCACAAATTACCCCATCCCTTTTCTCCCTTCCTCCCCCCATTCCCCCATTCCCTTTTCTCCCTTCCTCCCCCCCATTCCCTCCCCAACACACACATCTGCATCAAATTACCCCCCCTTTTTCTTCCTTCCTCCCCCCATTCCCCCCTCCTCCAGGTGTCAGGATGAGAGGAGTTGTGCTGGTGTGATGTTGCGGTATGGAGTGGAGGCTTGTTACCCAGTGGTCGCCCCCTCCACCAACGTCGTCCACTCCTCTTCCACTTTCACACCAGTCGACCTTGGCCTCCACCCCATCGACGACCCCACCAGCTTCTTCCAAAAAATATGTCTTAGAGGTGAGATTCGTGGTCCTATTTTTTTTTTTTTTTTTGTGGGGGTGGATAAAATGGAAAGATATTGATTTCTCTAAGCTAACTAACTAACTATCCTTGTAAATATATAACTTCTTCCAAAATATCTGTCTTAGAGGTGCGTTTCGTGGTCCAATTTTTATTTATTTATTTATCTATATATTAATTTGGGGTGGGAGTGGGTAAACTGGAAGGCTACTGAATTTTCTAAGCTAACTACCTAACTATTCCTGTAAATAAATCACTTCCATGTTACTAATAGGGCATTTGTTTCGTGGTGACATACTGTGGAGAATTCAGCAGCCCTCTCATTTACATAATAATATACCTCCATTTAACGACCTGGGTATCTAATCTACAGTCAGCGATTTGGAGAACTAATAATTTCCCCAAAAATGAGGTGGCAACAAAATGGAACCTACAACACGAAACACCTTGGCAATACACACTGACACACCAGTACCTAATATTTCCTTCCCTTCCTCTGATTTGATATACTGATGATGATACCTTTATACACTGACACTTTATAAGAGTTCATAGTTTTGATATACTGATGATACCTTTTATACACTGACACTTTATGAGTTAATAGTTTATAATAGTATATAATTTGATACACCTTTTAAACACTGATACTTTTTATACACTGACACTTGATAATAGTTAATAATAGTTTATAATTTGATACACTGATGATTATACCTTTAATACACTGACACTTGATAATAGTTAAGAATAGTTAATAATAGTTTTAAAATTTGATACACTGATTATACCTTTTACACACTGACACTTTATAATAGTTAATAATAGTTAATAATTTGATACATGGACACTTGATAATAGTTAATAATAGTTTTAAAATTTGATACACTAATGATACCTTTTATACACTGACACTTTATAACAGTTAACAATTCCTTCCCTATCCCTGATGTTCTATAATTACACACTAACACCTTATAAAACTAAATCATTCGTCCCCCTCCCGTCCCCCACAACTCTCCCTCCCTCCCCCTCTCCCCTCCCATAATTATACACTGACACCTTATAAAACTAATTCATTCATCCCCTACCACACTCCCACAACTCTCCCCCCCCCCTCCCCTCCCCTCCCACTCTCCCCCCTCCTTCTCTTCTTCAGCGCCTGCGTGTGGAAAGTCGTGGATGTTAGAGCGAGTGGTTGGGTTTGAGATAGAAGGATACGACGACTTGGTGCTGGAGGATGTAACAGATAGACTCTCCTGTGCTGACCTCTGCCTTTCCGAGACCAACCTCAAGTGTAGGAGTGCTGAGTATGATGAGAGGTCAGTGCTGAGTATGTATAATTATTTTTTTTCCCCTTAGGAGTGCTGAGTATGATGAGAGGTCAGTGCTGAGTATGTATAATTTTTTTTTTCCCCTTTGGAGTGCTGAGTATGATGAGGAGAGGTCAGTGCTTAGTATGTATAATTTTTTTTCCCCTTTTGTGACCTCGTGTGTGACCTTTTTCTAACCTGTGATAATATCCTTTGACCTATTTTTATCCCTCTGAGTGCTGAGTATGTATATTTTTTTCCCTTTTGTGACCTCGTGTGACCTTTTCCTAACCTGTAATAATATCCTTTGACCTATTTTTATCCCTTTGTATTTTGACTGGTAACCTAACCTTATCTATATTAATTAACCTGATATATCCCTTGACCTATTTATTGTGTGTACCCTCTGTGTATGACCTGTGTGTGACCTGACCTGACCTCTCCTACAGCGTCAGGCAGTGTCGTCTGAGTCGGCAGGACAGACGGACACAACCACTAAGTTTTCGTCCAACCTCACCAGTCGTCCACTACATTGAAAACCAGTGTGCAGGAAGTAAGTACAACCACAATCACACCTCACTAACTATTATACCAACCTGTCTACTCCATCTACAAGAACAGCCACAATCAAATATCCACCGACACTTTCCTTCCATCGGTGTAAATATCTTGGTAATAAAGAACAACACGTGTATGATTTTGCAGCACCTTATAATAATAAATAATTGAGAGGGTTGAGTTGACGTAAAATGTTGTAAGATTGTATTCTAAATGATACTGATTTACTTGCACGATGGAAGGAAAGTGTCGGTGGTTATTTGATTGTGGCTGTACCATTATTATATCTTACATTAACCTTACTTTGTTATGATGCTACTGGTACTGTACTCATAATAGTAAGTACTTTCATAATATCTTACATTAATCTTACGTTGTTATGATGTTACCGGTACTGTACTCATAATAATAATAATAGAACACTGAGAATAGACAGTAATGTAATGAATAACATGCTTCCCTTTACGTAAACCTTACATAAACCTTACTCTGTTATAATACTACTACTACTACTACTACTAGTACTAGTACTAGTACTACTACTACTACTAGTACTAGTACTAGTACTAGTACTAGTACTAGTACTAGTACTACTACTACTACTACTACTACTACTACTAGTACTAGTACTAGTACTACTACTACTACTAGTACTAGTACTAGTACTAGTACTAGTACTACTACTACTACTAGTACTAGTACTAGTACTACTACTACTACTACTACTACTACTACTACTACTACTACTAGTACTAGTACTACTACTACTAGTACTAGTACTACTACTACTACTACTACTACTACTAGTACTAGTACTACTACTACTACTACTACTAATAATAATAGTAATAATAATAATAATGTTGTTTTTGCAGTTACGTAGTTATACATTTCCCATAGATCTTGTAAACCCTCGAAAACAACAGCTTGTGTGTGTGTACCAATTCTTGTGACCAATAGTACAGCCACAATCAAATAACCACCCACACTTTCCTTCCATCGTAGTAAATATCTTGGTAATAATGAATAACACATGTATAATTTTCCAGCAACACTTCATAATAATAATAATTGAGGGGGTTGAGTTGACATAAGGTGTTGTTGTAAGATTATATTTTGATATGATACTGATTTATTTGCACGATGGAAGGAAAGTGTCGGTGGGTGGATATTTGACTGTGGCTGTACATACATACGGTACCACTAACGAGAGAATACAGCACATACACCTGGCAGACTGACTTGCAATACGTTTACATACATATATATATACTTATACGTGAACGGATATACTTCCTTCACTTCAAGGTTCCGTGAGATTGGTGACGTTATGACTCGTTATGGGTGATTTGTAGCTAACTGTACACTGATAGTCTTTAAGCAGGAAGTATTATTATTAGTATTACAGTGTTGATAAATCTGGCACAAATGATTCCTCCACCAACTATTCCAAGCAAACAGAACACCCATTATTTTTGTTCATTTGGTCCTGTTTCCTGGCATACTGTGGAGGAATCAAGGAGCTCTAATGTACTGTATCAAAAATATATATATATTCTTCCCTTATATTCTTCCCTTTAAGTGTACAGCCACAATCAAATATCCACCGACACTTTCCTTCCATCGTGCAAATAAATCAGTATCATATCAAAATATAATCATACAACACCTTACGTCAACTCAACCCCCTCAAAAATTATTATGAGGTGCTGAAAAATCATACATATGTTGTTCTCTATTATCAAGATTTTACCACGATAGAAGGAAAGTGTCGGTGGATATTTGATTGTGGCTGTACTAGTAGATGGAGTAGACAGGTTGGTATAACAGTTAGTGAGGTGTGATATGGGTAACGCCCTAACCAATACATCAAAATAATATACCGTGTCACACAGAATGTATTTACTGGGTGTTAAACTAATGTTGTTGTCATTATTCTTTTCCCATCGTTCCCCCCTCCACCCCCCTTCCTCCTCCTCTCCCCTCCTTCCCGATCCCTGTCTTCCTTCTCTCCATCCTTTCGTTTCCTTCCCCTTCCCTCTTTCCCTATCTCTGCCTGTCTCCTTTCCATCCTTTCTTTTCCTTCCCCTTCCCTCTTTTCCCTCTACCGTGTCAATCCTTCCATCTACCCTACCTTGTTGAATCTACTTTACTCTACCCTACCCTACCCTATCCTGCCCAACATCCCTACCTACCTATACCCCTTCCACAACCCTGCTAACCCTCCTTCCCTTCCATTCCCCTATCACCAATCTATCTGTCCACCCTCCCTCCTCTCCCCTACCACCACCACCACCCTGTTCACCCTGCCTCCTCTCCTCCCCCTACCATATACATACACAACAGTACCAGCCACCCAGCACTGTGAATATGAGGAGTTACCACAACAAGATATTAGACACCCAGACGCCCAGTATTCAGCAAACTCACAACAGGAGGTATGATGCTCTCTCAGTACTGTATAGGCATATATATATATCAATTAATTCCTCTATCTACCTCACTATATAGGCCTAAACCCCTTCATCCCTCACCATCGACTCAGTACTGTATAGGCCTATGTATATAAATCAATTAATTCCTATATCTACCTCACTATATAAACCCCTTCACCCCTTCTCCCCAAACTCAGTGTCAAGAATGGTGTGAGCTAGAGACGTCGTTCAACTGTCGCTCCTTCACGTGGTACAGTGACGCCGGTGTATGCCAGCTCTCGGGGGATGATATGACTTCAGCTGGGCCCTCTGCTGTTGTACCCACACCCGGGGCTACCTTCTATCAACGCACCACCTGTCTTGATCGTCAGTACTCAGGGACATATTATATAGGTTACATACGACTTGGCCATGCACTTTACACCACTGTCATTATATGTGTAGGGTTAATCTTCTGTCTCTGTCTGTCTGTCTCAGTCTTTCTGTCTGTGTGTGTGTGTGTGTGTGTGTCTTTCTCTGTCTCTGTTTCTGTTTCTGTTTCTGTCTCTCTCTCTCTCATGCCTGTCTATCTATATATCTATCATTCACTAACTTTCTCTCTCTCTCACTCTTTTATTCCATACCATTTTATTTCTATTAACCTTAAGGGAGTAATAATTCTTTTTTGGTACTTTGAAGTGCCTTGATTCCTCCAAAGTATGCTACAGGAAACAGGACCAGAATAGCAAAAGTAATGGTGTTCTGTTGCTTGGAATAGTTTGGAGGATTCAGTTGCTCCAGAATTACCAATACAAAACTTTCCCCTTAAATCCATAAAAAAAAAAAAAAATGTTATGTTAAAATTAAGACGTGATAATATTCTTAAAACTATAAAATTCTGCGACTCTTTTGAAAATTAATTGCAGAGGTTAAGAAAGTGATGCAAAAAAAAAAAGCTAGTGTGTGTGTGTGTGTGTGTGTGTTTCTGTGTGTGTGTGTTTATGTGTGTGTGTGTTTTTCTGTGTATGTGTGTGTGTGTATGTGTGTGTGTGTGTGTGTATGTGTGTGTGTGTGTGTGTGTGTGTGTGTGTGTGTGTGTGTGTGTGTGTGTGTGTGTGTGTGTGTGTGTGTGTGTGTGTGTGTTAACTAGGTCCTACCCCCCCACCCTCCCCCCATTATACGGTTGGCCTGAAGTTTATGTGTGCATAGCCTATATGTGTGTGTGTACATAAGCGAGTTATAGCATCTCTCTCCCCTCCTCCACCCCCCCACCCCTTCCATAATACGCTGGCCTGCAATACGTGTGTGTGTGTGTGTGTGTGTGTGTGATCTATATCTAACATTACCTTCCACGTTCATCTAGCCTGCAGTGTGTGTGTGTGTGTGTGTGTGTGTGTGCTTTCTATAATCTAACACCACCTTCCACACACACACACACAGTACGTCTGGCCTGCAGTGTGGATGTATGTGTGTGTGTGTGTGTGTATGAGAGAGAGAGAGAGAGAGAGAGAGTAAGTGTGTGAGTGTAATCTATATCTAACACCACCTTCCACACACACACACACACAGTACGTCTAGCCTACAGTGTGTGTGTGAGAGAGAGAGAGAGAGAGAGAGAGAGAGAGAGAGAGAGAGAGAGAGAGAGAGAGAGAGAGAGAGAGAGAGAGAGAGAGAGAGAGAGAGAGAGAGAGAGAGAGAGAGAGAGAGAATAAGTGTGTGTGTGTGTGTATGTTTGTGTGTGTGTGTGTGTGTGTGTGTGTGTGTATATGAGAGAGAGAGAGAGTAAGTGTGTGTGTATTTTCTATAATCTAACACTACTTTCCACCCACACACACACAAACAGTACGTCTGGCCTGCAGTGTGGATGCCATGACAGTCAACCTTCACACTACACAACCGTTCAAGGGTCGCCTCTTCTCCAGGGACTTCCCCAACACCTGCCTCTCTAGGGACAAGGGACTCACTGACACTTCCCTCACTATCAAGGTACAGTACATGCAATTGTCGACACTTGAAATTGATACATCTTAAGGGGGTGCGGGGGGGTTTTGGGGGGTGAGGGAATAAGGGGACAGGCTTTGTGTGGGTAGAAAGCCAGTCCCCTATTCCCGCACCCCCCTAACCCCCCCCCCCACCATCACTATAAATGAATGATGTTAGTCGATTATAGTTCAAGTTTTCTCTTTTTAGGTTTGAGGTTCGACTTGCCCTAACCATCACTTTAAATGAATGATGTTAGTCGATTATAGTCAAGTTTTCTCTTTTTAGGTTTGAGGGTTCGACTTGTCCTAACCATACATCACTTTCTCTCCCCCATCGGTATAGTCGATTAGTTCAAGTTTTCTCTTTAGGTTTGAAGTTCGACTTGTCCTAACCATACATCACTTTCTCTCCCCATCGGTATATGTGTAGTTTCGTGACCCCGAGTGTGGTGTTATGGACGAGGGTGAGGGCGTGTTCAGTAACGTGGTGGTGGTACAACATCATCCCGTCATACAGAGGCGTGGGGACAGAGCCATCAAGGTCCTCTGTCTCTTCCAAACAGCCAACAAGACCGTCTCAGATTCCTTCAACTTTATCGTCGAGTGAGTCTTTGGTTTGGTGATGTGATCCTGAGTGTGACTTGACCCTCTCGTTGTTAGTCAGGGGGGTGTCTTTCTTAGTCAGGGGGGGTGTCTTTCTTAGTCATGGGGGGGTGTCTTTCTCAGTCAGGGGGGTCCTTCTCTTTACCCTCTCGTATACAGTCAGTCAGGGGGGGGTCTCTTCTCATGTGGGTGAAATGGAGAGCTACTTCCCCCCCCAAAAAAAAAAAAAAAAAATAATAATAATAATAATGAATAAATAAAAAAAAAATGCTACCGTATAAAAATATGATACAATACAATATTTTCTTTTCTCGTATATTGTGGCACGTATCGGTACAACTTGTCTGTTTTCTGGCGGTTACAAGTCGTCTCAGGAAGTAATACTATATAAAATTAATAACTGTTCTGCTGGTCCTTAATTATGAAGTTTCTGGGCTGGAAAAAAATATATAATGTTGTTTCTTTCATGTTTACGTAATTGTGTTTCCTCTTCCTTGCCAGCAGCAGTGTTGGGGGTAGCAGTGGAGGAGTTGCTACAGCCATCGTCAACGCCACGGCCCCGTCACCACGCATCCGTCTGCGCATCGTGGACCGTCTGGGTAGAGACATTAACGGGGCCAGGCTCGGGGAGGAACTCTACCTACGACTCGACCTTGATGATGACAGTGAGTATATTGGCAAAGGAAGGTAAATAAATAATGGATGGACCGCGTGGGAAACATAATAAGATACAGGCAGGTACTACACTCGTGATACATCATTTCTGACCAGAGTGTGAGGAGCAGAAAGCTTCGAATCGCCTCGTATTGCTCATTTCCCCACCCAGTACACCTATAGAGGCTGAGAGTTCGAATGCTGGGTAGCTTATGTGTGGTGCCTGCCGTTCGTCTCTGGTCAGAAATTACGTATCACGAGTGTACAGTACATACATACATACATATCTATCTCAACTAACACTCACACACATACACCTTGTATCTCCAATTAACAGGTGTGTACGGAATCTTAGCACGTAATCTGGTGGCTAAAAGTGGAGATAACAGCGACTCCATAATTCTGCTGGATGAGAGAGGATGCCCTGCCGACCCGACCATCTTCCCGTCCCTCCAACCTGTCCCGGGCACCAAGAGTCTCCAGGGAAAGTTCGAGGCCTTTAAGTTCTCAGAGGATCAAGTGGTTCGGTTTCAAGTCAACGTTCAGTTTTGTTTGGAGGAGTGTCGACCTGTGAGTATTTATATCGTGACAATATTTACTGCTGTGTGTGTGTGTGTGTGTGATGGTGTGTGTGTTTGATGGTGCTTGTGTGTGTGATGGTGTGTGTGTGTGTGTGATGGTGTGTGTGTGTGTGTGTGTGTGTGTGTGTGTATGTGTATATATATATTATTAACATTAGTATAGTTATAAGGTAGTGGAAGTGGTGGTAGTAGATAGTAGTATATAGCACCAGTAGGTAGTTGTAATAAATTTTGTATTTGTTATCCCTTCACGTGTATAGTTTTCTCTCGTGGGTTATATCACGTTTTCTTTATAGGCAAACCTGAATAAATAATAATAATAATCCTACGCTTCCAATAAATTACACATTCAATCCTAAAGGTAAATAAAAAACTAAATAAAAAAAATAAAATAAAAAATATATATATGTTTTTTTTACTTTTTTTTTACATTTCTTTTTCTAGGCTCGTTGTGGCCCCATCGTCTCCTACGGCAAACGCAGGAGACGCCGACGGTCACTGAAGAAAGGTCAGAGCGGCCTAGTGACCTTGGGAGGCGAGCTGACCTTGGTGGGGGGTCAGGTCACCTTCAGGGACGAGGAAGAGGACGGTGAAGAAGAGGAGGAGGAGGAGGAAGACGAAGTAGAAGAACTAGACCCTGATTCAGTGTACCATGAGATGCCCTTACAGAAAGAAATTATTGTTGACAGTAGTACCATCAAACCTTTAAGACGGGGACTATTGCCGGAGGAGACAGGTAGGTAGTGGTGGATGGATTGATTGATTGATAATGGGCGGTAGTGGTTGGTTGATTGACTGATTGATTGATTGATATTGGGCGGTAGTAGTTGGTTGGTTGGTTGGTTGATTGATTTTGGGCAGTAGTGATTGATTGATTGACTGATTGATTTTGGGCGGTAGTGATTGACTGACTGACTGACTGATTTTGGGCGGTAGTAGTTGTTTGTTTGTTTGATTGATTGATTGATTGATTGACTGACTGATTGACTGACTGATTGACTGATTGAGTGATATTGGGCGGTAGTGACTGACTAACTTATTAACTGATTGATATTGGGCGGAGCAACAGCGATCGAGGTCATCATATGAATTATAATAAATACTTTCCCAACTTAATTAAATTTCAGATGCGAGACGCCTTGCCCAGTTGGTGTGTACGTCACGAGAAGTCCTCATAGCTATCGTCGTCTCAGCTGCCATACTACAGGTTAGACAACATTGATTAAATATTTAGCTACAGTATCAATCACACGAGCATAGCCTAATTATCATCACCATCTGACAAAACTCACTCTAAGGTCCATATTTGAGAATAATAATACCCGGTAATAATGATAATAATAATAATAATGACAAAACTCATTGTAAGGTCCATAATAATAATAATAATGACAAAACTCACTCTAAGGTCAATAATAATAATAATAATAATAATAATAATAAACCTCTTGAAACACCACGCTACCTACCTAAGTCTAATTAACTAACCTCTCTATTTCACTACCACCACCACAACCTGACAACATTTCTCTCTCTTCCCAGATCTGCATTATCCTAGTAGCCATCATGTGTGTCTATGCCCGAAAGAGGAAACACGTGGGCGACCCTCCTATGATGAGTAGCAGCAGTAGTGGTGGTGTTGGTGTTAGTGGTGGTGGTGGTAGCAGTGGTGACCCAAGGACGACCTCTTCTAACCTTACCCTCACCCGGGGTTATCGATCACCGTATCACTTCTCGGAAAACTCGGCAAATACTCTGAAATCTCTGAGGACATCGCTGAGAGACTGAGGATTCCATATATATACAGTATAGCCTGTGTGCCAATGTAAAGTGTATTATTATTTTTTTATGGGCCTTTGTAGCCTAATATCGCTGAGGACTTCTTGTTTTATTAATTAATTAAGTGACTGAACTTCTGCCAATGTAGATTTATATTATAAATTATAGTGTTATTGTTTATGATGACAATTTAATTAAGGGACTTCATGTGCACTCCTTCCTGCCCACACTTTGTTTATACATCAATTTCTTGCTATAATCCATTTGTGGTCGCAGTTACAAAACGAAAAAGACTTGACTATATTGTGTGTTATATTACCAAGTAAGAAGGGTCGGTGTTGCAAAATGAAAAAGACTTGACAATATTGTGTGTTATATTACAAGGTAGGGGTCGGTTTTACAAAATGAAAAAGACTTGACAATTTAGAGTAATAATTATTAGGAAGGGTCAGTGTTACAAAACGAAAAAGACTTGACAATATTGAGTGTACCCTAATATTACCAGGTTGGGGTCGATCGGTGTTACAAAAACGAAAAAGACGCACGGACAGTTTAAAGTGTAACATTCCCAGTGTACAGCATTTATATCATAGATTTTATATAAACAAACGGACCTGCCAGTGTGAAACTCAGTAGGCTAATCCTTCCTTCCTTGAGAAACTCGCTGTGATAACGACTTGTTTTGGTACTACTGACTGACCCCCATCATGTAAAGACATTAATGGGATGCTTTCAAGGTTCCAACATGGCCTACACTTGGTCTGGATAATGCAAAGCTCCACGTAATTTTAAAAGGATAAATAATCCTTTAGTAAATAACTACATTGTTATGTAATACTGTGAATAAAGATTACGTGACAAACTACAGTAGGCTATAAGTAATACCAATACGTGATATAGACGGGACTTGCTGATATTATTTTGTTCTGTTTACAAAATTAATTAAGGGGAGGATACACTTTAGACACATTGGAGTGCCTTGATTCCTCCTCCAAAGTATGCCAGCCAAGAAACAGAACCAGCAGATGAACAAATATAATGGCGTTCTGTTGCTTGGAATAGATTGGAGGAATTATTTTTTGTTCCAGCAGATTTACCAACACCAATGTATCTCCCCCTTAAGGCTTGATTGTTTTAATTAGTTTTTCACGGCAACTCACGCTGTTATTTGTTAGTGTAATGAAACAATAACATCATAATAATATAAGGAGCTGCTGAAAGGACTTATTAATAGCATACATGAGTTGAACTGTAGCTTGCATCGTGGTAAATATCTTGATAATAAAGAAAAACACGTATGATTTTGCAGCACCTCATAAGTATAATTGAGGGGGTTAGTTGAGTTGACGTAAGGTGTTGTTGTATGATTATATTTTGATATGATACTGATTTATTTACACGATGGAAGGAAAGTGTTGGTGGATATTTGATTGTGGCTGTACCTACTGTATATTGGCTCAGTCAATTCCTATATTATTGGCTGGCAAAAAAACGCTTAGGTTAGGTTAGGTCACAGCGGTACAATTAAACTTATAAGTCACAGTTATAATAATAATAATCTACTAGCATATAATATTATAATATCTACGAATGTATGTATATATTAGAGATTAAGATATTTATTTCTAGTATATGACAGTTTTAAAATAATAAATACAGCAAGCAGAATTCACATGTGCTTCTCCCGGAAACACATTAGGCTGAAAACAATCGTATAAAATTCTCTAAACCACAAGGGAAATGTTAATAGTTTTGGTTTGATAAGACATGCTGTAAGATTACGAATAATAATAATGTTCACTAAGAATATATCAATAATAATTAACTTGGTCCCTGATTTCCAAAATGCTGTGGAATAATATGATAACAGAAAATAATGATAATAATGTTAGTAAATGATAATATGATAACAGAAAATAATTATAATAATGTTAGTAAATGTTAATGATAATAATGATAACAAATGATGATAATAATGTCAGTAAATGTTAATAATAATATGATAACAGAAAATAATGATAATAATGTCAATAAATGTTAATAATAATATGATAACAGAAAATAATGATAATGTCAATAAATGTTAATAATAATATGATAACAGAAAATAATGATAATAATGTCAGTAGAATCTCAAGTGTACATTAAACCTGATATATTTTAATTACTATTATTATTATTATTATTATGTATAGTTATTATGTATAGTTATTATGTATGTATAGTTAAGTTCTACTACATGTTAAAATTACGTATAAATATAATTATAACTTTCCCACAATATATCCTTGTCATTTAATTATTCACGTATAGAATATTGAAAACAGACAAATAAATAAAAAATAGACAAAATAAATAACAAATAGATAAATAAATAACAAATAGATAAACAAATAATAAATAGACAAATAAATAATAAATAGGTAAATGAATAATAAATAGATAAACAAATAAACAAAATAGACAAAATAAATAAGAAATAGATAACAAATAGAGAAACAAATAAATAACAAAGACAAAATAAATGAAATAGATAAATAAATAAGAAATAGATAAATAAATAAGAAATAGACAAATAAATTAAATAGACAAAATAAATAACAAATAGACAAATAAATAACAAATAGATAAGCGAATAAACAAATAGAAAAACAAATAAAAACAAGTATAAAATAAAAATGAATCCAGTCACTTACCTTATAATTATAATTGTGTCTGTAAAATGTTGCTTCATATTTAATTAAGGGGGTGTGGGAATAGGGGACAGGCTTGGGGGGGTTTTGGGGGGTGCGGGAGTAGGGGGACAGGCTTGGGGGGTAAGGGAGGTGCAGGAATAGGGGATAGGCTCTCTACCTACCCCAAGCCTGTCCCCCTATTCCCTCACCCCCCTAAGCCTGCCCCCTACTCCCGCACCCCCCAAAACCCCCCCAAGCTTGTCCCCTACTCCCGCACCCCCTTAAACAAACACAAGTCTTGCTTTTCAATTATTGCAAAAACACACGGTGGAAAATAAATAAATAAATAAATAAATAAATAAAGTCCTCAAATCCTGTATCGCACAGTGGTGGTATTGAGCACAATTTGTATTAAGGGGGTGCGGGAGTAGGGGACAGGCTTGGGGGGAGGGATTGGGGGGGTGCGGGAATAGGGGGACAGACTTGGGTTGGGTAGAAAGCCTGTCCCCTATTCCCGCAATCCCCTAACCCCCCCTCCCCCCTAAGCCTGTCTCCCTACTCCCGCACCCTCCCAAGCCTGTCCCCTACTACACCACCCCCCTAAACCCCCCCCCCAAGCCTGTCCCCCTATTCCTGTACCCTCTTAATAGAAGTGCATCATCACAAATTCACGTCAATAAGAGTGGAACAACATTTTTTTATTATTCTTACTTTTCTCATTTCTTTCTGTTAACTCCAAATCAAGTCAGTAGTTCTCTTACAACATTTTATCTATATCAATCCATGACTTTTCCTGACAATGTTTATTAGAGTATTATTTTGCACATTTTTCCCAAACAACTGATTTGTCTTGGACACTTTGAATAAATAAATCCACGTCAAACCTGGTACAGTAATAAGTCATTCTAAAAGATTGGTACAATGTGTGGCGCCGGTGTGGTGTGTCTGGACAGTGTGACCACCTATATAAAACTGTGTGTCTTACCCTGATATGCGGCGTGATGCGACGGTACGGCGAGGCGGCGTTGCGGCAGCCAAGGCGGCAGCATGCTGCGGCGAGGTGCGGCGCGGTGCGGCACGCCGCAGTGTGTGACACCTTTCATTTGTGTGTGTGTGTTATCGCCATTCTGCGGCGACACCGTAGCGGCGCCGCAACACACGTGGATATAGGAATTTTTTTTTTTTCCGTTCTAATTAATTACACTATAACACAACTAAATTATTTCATCTGTTTTCAAAGCCTCCATCCCATCTTCACTTCACCATGTCCACTAATATATATATATATATTTTTAATCGTGTGGTAAAATGTTTAAATAAGTGATAATATTTACCCAGAGTAAGTGAAATACGACCACCACCCCTCACCAAGGTCTGACAACTACTGAGACAGTGAGACTGTGTGAGTGACTGAGTCTGTGAGACAGTAACAGTAACGTCACTGAGTGTCAGTGAGTGAGTGAGTCTGGGACTCAGCTGGGGTCCGGTTCACTGGGTGGCTACAGTGGTGCTCATCGACCCTAAATAAAAAAACTTATTAATTTAACCTCTCAAGGGAGTATTTTATATCTCATGTTTTGTAATATTTTACTTTTTCTGTTTTTGAAATGTCAGTTATTTTGTATGTACAGCAGATATATAATATAATTGTTTACATAATCATCCCATATACTGCAATTAGTTATTTTGTATCAAGTAGTTTCCCTATAAGAATTTTGTGTTTTATAAGTTAAAAGATTACATAATATTTTCATCTTTTGGGTTAATATTTGTTTGCTTGCTATATCTTTACCTGCGTTCTGCTGTTTACAAAGAAAAAAAAAATAATAAAGACGCGGGAATTTCAAACGTACAATACCTATATTATTCTAGTAATGATAAAAAAAAAAAAGATAATAATATTCTATAAATATTGTCCACAATTTTCAACACTCACACATTCATTGGTGCATAAAAAGGAGAAAGTAAATGTAAACATATGATGATTTATTTTTTGTTCTAAACTGTTATATTTTCATTATTTTGAGTGTAATTAATCTGATAAATTATATAATGTACAGTACAGTGTAATATAGCAAAACATGTACAGAATTATTATTACTATTATCACTATTATTATTATTATATTATACATTATTATTAATCATGTGGCTTTTAATTATCATATACAGTACTTTTCTTAATTAATATCCGTAAATAAAAAATCTCTTTTTCTTCCTCATCACAGAATTAATTAAGGGAGCCTAACTGTGATGTAGTCAGAAAGTTGGAGATATTAATTAATGAGACCTTTATTATTAATGAGTCCCTGGCTAACTGGGTAATTGGGTAACTGGGTAACTGGGTGAAAGGGTAACTGGGTAACTGGGTAATTGGGTGATAGGGTAACTGGGTGGTAGGGTAACTGGGTAATTAACTGGGTGAAAGGGTAACTGGGTGAAAGAGTAACTGGATAATTAACTGGGTAACTGGGTGAAAGGGTAATTAACTGGGAAACTGGATAACTGGCTAATTAACTGGATAACTGGGTAATTAACTGGGTAACTGGGTAACTAGGTAATTAACTGGGTAATAGGGTAACTGGGTAATTAACTGGGACACTTGGAATGTAAATATTGAAAGACTTAGTTAGGCCTCTACAGATATCCAACAGCAATAATATCACAACAACAACAACAACAAAAACAATGAGTAGCCCCAAACAAACAACACATTATTGGAACTACGTGTGTGAAAAAAAAAAAAAAAAAAAAAGAATGTCAGTATTTATTGGAACTGCATGTGAAAAATAAATAAATAAATACATTTTTTTGTAGTTATTGGAACTGCAAGTGTGTGAAAAATAATTATATAAAAATAAAAAATTTCTATATTTATTGGAACTACGTGTGTGAAAAATAAATAAATAAAAATGTCTGTATTTATTTTATTTTTTTTTATTGGAACTGCGTGTGGTGTGAAAAATAAGTAAATAAAAAATGTGTGATGCTTCCTGGGTATATAATAATTATCTTTCCACTCGATCGATACCCAGACAGTATATATATGTGTGTACAAATTAATTATTTATTAGGAGTTCCTGATGACAAGCAAAGGGAATAAAAAAAAAAATTAATACTGTAATATATATCTGAATTATAATTATTGTTGTGTTGAAGAGGCAGTGTGTAAAATTTAATACAATAACACAATTAAATTTTACAAGGCTAATATTTGTCATACATAAATTAAAATTGGTGTTTTAGGAATGTAAGCTATGCAACAACAAGTTAGGCCACTCCTTCGCTTAGTGTGTAAAATGTTAATGTAATTTTATCTGTAAACAAATAAAAAATAAAAAAAATAAAAAAAATAAAAAAATAAAAAAATAAAAAGGAATAGAAAAAAAATATTACTTGGAAACAACTTCATACTCTTCTCCTCGTATATAAATTGTTAATGAGATTTTATCTATAAATAAAAAATATTACTTAGAAACAGCTATCTTAATTGAAAAACTAAAGAAAGAAATATTTGCTGATAAAAAAAATACTATAATGATCTATACTACACTATACTATAAAATACTATACTATATACTACAAAATGCTATAATAATAATAAACTATACATAATTATACACAAACACACACACAGATGAAGAAAAAATATCAATGCATACTATAAAAAAAAAAAAAAAAAAAAAAAGAATGATGAGTGTTTTAGTTTTGTATCCCACTCACTTAGGATAAAAAAAATAGGCACGAGAGGAAGGATACAAAATAGGCACGTATCCTCTCGCCACAACTTGTTTACATAGCCTACAGACAGTGATGATAAATTTTGAAACCCAGTCAGTATCCATCATGTGACTGAATGATGACGAAACCTTTATTTATCATTCTAGAGGGAAGATGAAGGTGTGTGGTGAAGTTAGTATGGCAAGAGTCACTATATGGGGTTACCTTAAGGGGGTGCGGGAGTAGGGTGGGGTGGGGTTGGGGGGTGCGGGAATAGTGGGACAGGCTTGGGGGGGTGGGTAGAAAGCCTGTTCCATGTTCCCGCACCCCCTTAACCCACCCCTCCAAGCCTGTCCCCTGCTCCCTCACCCCCCAGCTTGTCCCCTATTCCCGCACCCCCCTAACCCCCCCCCCCTCAAGCCTGGCCCCTACTCCCGCACCCCCCTAAACCCCCCCCCCAAGCCTGTCCCCAACTCCCGCACCCCCTTAAGGACCCTGTGCTCGTGTATGATAATAATTGGAGGCTTCTGTTGATTCCTCCTGACCATGCCACGAAACACACAAGCTCCTTCCATATAGGTGTGTGTGTGTGTGTGTGTGTGTGTGTTTCGTGGCAATATTTGAAGGACTCATTTATCTCCAATTTTCTGACTACAACACACACACACAGGGTCCCTCAGTACTCTGCTGTTTATGGATATTAAATGTCATGGATTCTAAATGTCATGGATATCAAATGTCATGGAACGTGTTTGTTTAGTCTGTTAAGGGACCCTGTGTGTAATGTTTAGTAAAATAATAAATTGGAGATAAATAATAAATCCTTCAAATATTGCCACGAAACACACACACATCTATATGGAAGGACCTTGTGTGTTTCGTGGCATGGTCAGGAGGAATCAGAAGCCTCCAAACAATTTATTCTCCTCATACACGATCACACACACACACACACACAGGGTCCTTAAGGGGATAGTACACTTTTGTTACATTGGAGTGCCTTGATTCCTCCAAAGTATGCCAGGAAACAGGACTAGATTGACAAAAATAATAGTGTCCTGTTGCTTGGAATAGTTTGGAGGAATCAGTTGTTCCAGATTTACCAACTCTGTACTCTCCTCTTAATCAAGCTTTGTATGTACAGAATGGTAAATGGAAGATAATGAAGCTCTCAAGAAGTGTGTGTGTGTGTGTGTGTGTGTGTGTGTGTGTGTGTGTGTGAGTGTGTGTGTGTGTGTGTGTGTGTGTGTGTGTGTGTGTTTGTTTGTTGTATACGTTTGGTCCCTTTAATTTACATAGGAAGATCATTTTTTATATATCTCGTGTTTAACCTTTACTACAAAAACACAGAGAACCATTTTACTTTGGCTATCTATATCTTGTGTTAACCTTTTACCACAACACAGAGAACTATAGATTTTATTCTGGCCATCTATTTCCTGGGTTCAAAAGACATCTCATACACAGAGAACCATTTTACTTTGGCTATCTATATCTTGTGTTTATTAACTTTCACAAAAACACAGAGAACCATTTTATTCTGGCCATCTATTTCCTAGGTTCTAAAGACATCCCATAAACAGATATAATAATATTTTTCACTGTGGCTACCTATCTGTTTGTTGCTTATGTTCAAACACAGTGTCACAAACCAGAGAATCATTTTTAGACTCTGGGTATCTGTGTTTTTTTTCGTTCTGTGACTCTCAAGTTTTAATTAAAAAGGAATCAGCCACAATAGAAAATAATAATAAAATTAACTCATATTTTTTCCTTTCAAATTTCTGTATACAGCTTTTATTTATTATTATTATTATTATTATCTGTGTATTTATTCATTTATTATTATTATTCTATTTTATTTCACTTATTCATTTCCATATTTATTTATCATTATTGTCTATTATATATTTTCGTCAAGTGTTCAATATATATTTTCATTTATTATTATTTTTTTTTAATATTCATTATTATCTATGGAATTATTCATTTAGCCTACTATCTATTTTATTTCACATATTCATTTATATATTTATTTCATTATTCATTTCCATATTCATCGTTTTTTTTTTCTATTATATCTTTTCGTCAAATGTTCAATACAGTATATTATATTTCCATGTATTCATTAACTAATTCATCTATCTATTTTCATTTTTATATCCATTTATTTATCTATCTATTTTCATTTTAATATCTATTTATCTATTTTTTTTTTTTTTTTTGTCTACTGTTTACGTGGGAGGTCCAATCCATTCCACATGCTCAAACACCCACTTCTGTGTAGGGGCATACGAATCACACTTCTTCAAGGACAAGGTGTCTGGGTTGGACTTGGAGGGGAGGTCCAGACACAGCCCCGACTTGATGTGTTTCAGGAGTAAGGTGTCGTCGTCGTAACTCCACTTCTGGCGATCGTATTCACTACACGCCATGATTCTCACTTGGGGTTCCTGTGTGGCTTCGGAGTCAGGGGCGTCCAGACACACACTCTCGTCAGTCATGATGTAACCTGAAGAAGGGAGTGAGGTTTAATAATAATGATGATAATAATGTTAATAATAATGATGATCATAATAATGATCATAATAATGATAATAATAATGATAATAATAATGATACTACTACTACTACTACTACAACTAATAATAATAATAATAATAATATTAATAATAATAATAATAATAATAATAATAATGTTAATATAATAATAATGATAATAATGATGATGATGATGATGATGATAATAATAATGATGATGGGATATGATTTCAAGATGAAAAGGCATTGGTATTCAATTTCTCACCTACCATTTTTTTCACCTACCATACATATCCTACTCACCTACCATTCTCAACAATCATAAATTCCTTAATCACCTACCATTCTTACCTACCACACATACATAAACCTACTCACCTACCAAACATAACCCACTCACCTAACATTTTCACCTACCATACATAACCTACCCTCCTTCTTCTCACCTACCTTTCTTACTAAACACGAATGCTTGTGGTGGATAGGTTTCAATCACACACTCCTTCAACACTGCAGGACCTGTTGGCTGTAGACTCCCTATCGTTCTGCCCATGGGCCTCTGAAGACATTTGTTCTGGTACTTGTTTCTCAGCTGTTGGGAAAGTGTATATATGTCATGAGGTTATTGGAGGGTATAATGTATCTGTCTATACTCTCTCTCAGGAAGTTATGTATAAATGAAAATGATATAGGATAGGATTTTTATACACTCTCTCTTTTTATACATTGGAATTTAAACACATTCTTGTATATATAGGAATTTAAACACATCCTTGTATACATAGGAATTTAAATATATTCTTTTATACATAGCAATTTAGACACACCCTTGTATACATAGCAATACACTCCCCCCCACACTCACACATACATAACAACTAACCCCCCCCCCCCCCCACTCTCCTCCTCCCACACACACACACACACACACACACACAGACACATACACACATAAATACCTTGCCAAAAGATCCATCCTTAGTGGGAAAGAAGTGTTCAGGCCAAACGTTATCAAGGTACCACTGAAAATCGTGACAAGCCAGACGGTCACGTAACATTTGACGGTCCCTCACTGTAACGGAGTCCCTCATTCTCGCTGCATCTGTTTCGTTACGTTATGTTACATTTATGATATCGGTTTGTAAAGGTTGGTTTGTATGTAAGTCTTGTATATATTTATTTATCTTTGTGTGTTTCTGTGTGTGTGTGTGTGTGTATTTTTTTTTTTTTTTGTCTGTGTGTGTGTTTGTTTGTGTGTATTTTTTTTTATCTATGTGTTTGTTTATTCATTATTTATTATTCATTGCCTTCGTTCTCTACATTTTACCACCCTCTTTCCCTCTTTTCCCTCTCAACACCTCCCTCTCCCACCAACACCTCACTCCCCCTCTCCCACCCTGTCCCTTTCCCACCAACACCTCCCACATCCCTCTCCCACTAACACTTCCCTCTCTTCCACCAACACCTCCATCTCTCATACATACACCCTTCCTTCCTTTTCTCACCTTGATTCATCTTGAAGTAGAAGTGGGCCCATTCGTCCAACCAGACCAGAGCAACACGGGCCAGGTTACGATACAGCACCCCCCCAACGCCCCCCTCCCCTGGGAACGTGTAGGGGGAGCTCTTACGAAACACATGGCCCACGTGACTACAGGGGGCGATCTCCACGGACCCCCCACACATCCATACCTGTGACGAGGGAGATATATATTTATTTATAGGAATGGTTGATTGATTGATTAGTGGTTTTGGTGGTGTGGTGGTTGTTGTGGTTGTGGGTATATCTTTGTAGGAGGAGAAAGAGGAGGAGGAGGAGGAGGAGGAGGAGGAGGAGGAAGAGGAAGCGGAGGAGGAAGAGGAAGCGGAGGAAGAAGAGGAAGCGGAGGAAGAAGAGGAAGCGGAGGAGGAAGAGAAGGAGGAGGAGGAGGAGGAGGAGTAGTAATAGTAGAAGAGGAAAAAGAAGAAGTTGTAGTAGTAGTAGTACCATAGCAGTAGAATTAAAAGTAGAAGTAGAAGTAGTAGTAATAGAAATCGTAGTAGTAGAAATAATAATAATAATAGTAGTAGTAGTAATAGTAATAGTAAAAAGTAGTAGTAATAGTAGTAGTAATAGTACTCACCCTGAAGGACATCTCTAAGTTCTCTCCTCCCCACACGTCCATGTTACGATCATAGGACCCAATTTGATAAAAGTAGTCCTTATGGATGCTGAAGAGTCCTCCTGCCATGGCTGGGGTCCTGGGGGGAGAGGGGGGGGGAGAGGTGAAGGATGGGGGGTTAGGGGGTTGTATAAATTATCTCTTAGTAATTGCACTCACAAATCTAAATGCAAAATAAGAATATGAATTAAATCGATAAATAAATAAGTAATATGGTATTAATATTAAGTTATTTTAAGGTCGTCTGTTTATTGGCATCATTATTGAGGAATCAAAGACCTTCCACTTCACCAACAACAGAATCTCCCTTTAAGGACCCATTGATCGTGTATGAATGAAAATTGGAGGCTTCTGATTCCTCCTAGCTAACCATGCCACGAAACGACCTCCTTCCATATAGATGTGTGTGTGTGTGTGTGTGTGTGTGTGTGTGTGTGTGTGTGTTTCGTGGCAATATTTGAAGGACGCTTTTATCTCCAATTTTCTGACTACATCACACACAGGGTGCCTTAAATAACTCAGATATATTTTTTTTAGAAAGTGAACGTGTTGTCAGCTAACCCATGTAAGTAAGTACCAATGTTACGTAAAGACCAAAACATTCCCACTCTTCTCCACAAAATGATCCTTGTTTACTCCACACTTGACTATATAGGAAGGGTTACAAAATAATAATGCCTGAATACTGTATCTTCATCATCCCGTCAAACATACATCCCCATCAGTCTTTCCCTACACTAAAATTTTCTCCTCCTACACCTTTCGTCACAACATTCCTTCACCCTCCATTACACTCTCAAAACGCTTCCCATCAATTCTAAACTCACTACCTGCATGTCTTCTCAAACTCACTACCTTCCTTCTCAACTCACTACATGCCTTCTCAAACCTACTACCTTCCTTCTCAAACCTACTACCTTCTTTCTCAAACCAACTACCTTCTTTCTCAACCCAATATCTCTTTCTCATCCCACTACCTTCTTTCTCAACCCACTACCTTCTTTTTCAACCCACTACCTTCTTTCTCAACCCATTACCTTCTTTTTCAACCCACTACCTTCTTTTTCAACCCACTACCTTCTTTTTCAACCCACTACTTTCCTTCTCAAACCCACATACTACCTTCTCATCCCACTACCTTCTTTCTCAACCCAATATCTCTCTCTTAACCCACTACCTTCCTTCTCAACCCACTACCTTCTTTCTCAACACACTATCTTCCTTCTCAAACCCACTACCTTCCTTCTGAAACCTACATACTCCCTTCTCAAACCCAATATCTCTTTCTTAACCCACTACCTACCTTCTCAACCCACTATCTCTCTTCTCAACCCACTATCTCTCTTCTCAACCCACTATCTCTTTCTCAAACCTTCTTTCTCAACCCAATATATCACTCTTAACCCACTACCTTCCTTCTGAAAACCACATACTGCTTTCTCAACCCACTACCTTCCTTCTCGAACCCACTACCTGCCTTCTCAACCCACTATCTCTTTTCTCAACCCATTATCTCTCTTCTCAAACTCACTACCTGCCTTTCCAACTCACTACCTTCTCAACCTACCCTCACTACCAACCAACCAAACTACATCTTCCAAACACACACCACACACACACACACACACACACACACACACACCCTATACACCCTCAACTTACCAACCAATCAACCTATCTACACCTTCTACACACACACACACACACACACACACACACACACACACACACACACACACACACACACACACAACACCCTCTACACACACAACCACACACCCTATACACCCTCAACTTACCAACCAACCAACCAACCAAACTACGCCTTCCACACACACACACACACACACACAACACACTCTACACACACCTTCCATGGACCCACACACACCAATACATACACCTCTTCCTAGACAACCTATACACACCCACCTACCTATAAGCCTCAGTAATGTCCTTCCTCCTCTCCTGAAGTTCTCGCTGACCAAGAGTGTACCAGCGAAAGTGTAGGTTCCAATTAAAGGCTCCCCAGTGTAACTCAAACGACCTCACGTACTGAAAGGTGTCCTCGTGAATAATGTCTATAATGGGACACACGACACGGGTTCTGTCCTCGGCTATCCTGGACAGTAGAGGTTCCAACCAGCCTACAGGAATAAGGGAAAATTAGTGAGAGGTTTGTTTACACTTTTCAGCATATTATATTACAGTGATCCAATTAGAATAACATCTCTAACTAGCCTGGAATAAGGGAGAATTAATGAGAGGTTTGTTTACAGCATATTATATTACAGTGATCCAATTAAAATAACATCTCTAACTAGCCTGGAATAAGGGAGAATTAATGTGAGGTTTGTTTTCAGCATATTATATTACAGTGATCCAATTAAAATAACATCTCTAAGTAGCCTGGAATAAGGGAGAATTAATGTGAGGTTTGTTTTCAGCATATTATATTATAGTGAGCCAATTAAAATAACATCTCTAAGTAGCCTGGAATAAGGGAGAATTAATGTGAGGTTTGTTTTCAGCATATTATATTATAGTGAGCCAATTAAAATAACATCTCTAAGTAGCCTGGAATAAGGGAGAATTAATGAGAGGTTTGTTTACAGCATATTATATTATTGTGATCCAATTAAAATAACATCTGTAACCAGCCTACAGGAATAAGGGAAAATTAATGGAAGGTTTGTTTACAGCATATTATATTACAGTGATTCAATTATTATCATAACATCTCTTACCAGCCTACACGAATACGGAAAATTAATGAGAGTAATAATAAAAAGTAACTACAGAAAGCATGTAATAGCTACAAAAATATATGTATAATCTCCTTGGAGGGCAAAGGATGGTAATGACTGAGCAACATGTACCGGTTAAACTACATATTTATATCTTTATCTCTTTAACACATATAATCCTGTAAGTACACATATACACAAGAGGAAATGTGTCCGAGACAAGCTAAGCATACAAGGGGATATGAATTAAAGCGATAAAGTTATACATATGTAGTTTAAACCTGTACAGTTGGGGAATAATGTATGTGAACATTGTTGGCGGCTTCTGGCAACATCCCCAAAAGTAAACACACCAATGAGAAAAAGTCTTTATGAATTAGAGGATAACTTTTATTTCAGTGTCTGTGGTTGGTCGACGTCACCCAATATCAGTTATCGTCATGTAGTAATGAATAAATTTTGCCTATTACTAACATATTTATCACTGACATTGTTACCAGAAGCCATCAACGGTGTCCAGATACTAGGTTCCCCAACTGTACATTCTGAATACTCCTGAATATACTACCAAACACGCTTATTCCATAATATACAGTATGTGATGTTGTTTCGTGGCTATATTTGAAGGACTCATTTACCTCCCAAGTTTCCGACACTATACATTACAAACACAGGGTCCCTTCTTCATGCTAACCTGTCGTGGCCTCGCAGTGAGCATCGAGGAAGGTAAGGACGGCGCCCTGGCCTCCTGTGCCCCTAGGAGTCTGGCACGGATGAGTCCTGTACGGGTGGGTGAACGGATGACCTGTACGGATACCGTAACTTGGCCACGTACTCCTCCAGCGGCTCCTACAGGGGGTGATATTATACTGACGGTGTGTGTGAGAGAGAGAGAGAGAGAGAGAGAGAAGAGAGAGAATGGGATATAGATAGGAGGAAGAAATGTGTGAAAAGAATTACGAGAGAGAGAGAGAGAGAGAGAGAGAGAGAGAGAGAGAGAGAGAGAGAGAGAGAGAGAGAGAGAGAGAGAGAGAGAGAGAGAGAGAGAGAGAGAGAGAGAGAGAGAGGAGAGAGAGAGAGAGGAGAGAGAGAGAGAGAGAGAGAGAGGACGTGGTACACCTTGAGTCTTGAAATGGGGGGGTGGTGATCTAG